>JABUQX010069975.1:25000-30000 GCA_015478945.1 Trachelipus rathkii | reverse complement strand
CTTGTTGCAGTTTTGAAACAACTAAAATTACCTCTACGGGTAAAAAAAAATTCAGGCGCGACCAGAAAATAAAAAGAGTGTTATCTTCTTTAGAAAATTTAAATGAAGAATGCAACTTAACTAATTGAAAGGCTGATTTATTAAAATCAAAGGTGGAAAATTACCTTAATTCGACACTGACCATTTAAATTCACAAACACCGTTCCATTATTGGGAAAAAATTTACCAGAGAGACCAAACTCCAGGAGTTTGTTATAAACAGGTATTGAAAGAGTAGCTAATGTTTTGTTGACCTCTCTTGCACACACAAAACACCCTGCTGCCTTGTGAGTGTAAGCATTTCTGCAATATATATATATATATATATATATATATATATATATATATATATAAGTTATATATATAAATATATATATATATATATATATATATATATATATATATATATATATATATATATATATATATATATATATATATATATATATATATATATATATATATATATATATATATAAACAAATATAAAAACACATAAAAAATAAAAAGAGAAAAAAAAATATTATAAATTAAACAGGTTTACGTTTCGAAACTAGTACAACGTTTCCTCCTCAGAACTTAAATGGAATAAAAATTAATTTTGACAAAATAAATAATAAAATTAAAATATGAAATATAAAAAATAAAGCAAATTAAACAAATGGCAACATAAAATTACTTCACAATAAATTATTTGATGGTAAATATTTAATTTTTTCAGATATGAAATTTCTTGTTATTAAGTCAAAATTAAAGAATCCTTCGGAAATATTAAAATTAGATTTAGTCGAAATGAAAAAAGATTCTAATAATTGATTTAGATTTTTATCCTTTGAATTAAACAAAAAAGTTGCACCTTCCCAATTAATGATGTGCTCATTCTGTGATTTATGTCTAAAAATGGCATTTTGGTCATTTCCTCTTCTAACCTCACCCCTATGTTGTTCTAATCGGACCTTCAGGGTCTTAAATGGTTCTACAAATGTTCCAATTCCCCATCTTTTGGAATTTTTATCAGAATTTTTGTTACCTAACATGATTCCTATACCCATTCCCAATTTTATTAATTGTCTACGTATTTGTATGTCTCAAAATGTTTTTACCTTTAACAATAACTTTTATCGACAAATATTTGGTGCAAGTATGGGCAGTAGTCTAAGTCCGATCATGGCCAATATTTATATGGAATTTTTTGAGTCCAGACTCCTTCCACAGGCCCCTCTCTTTTCTCAAGTTGTTTCATGGAAGAGATATGTTGATGATGTCATTACTGTTGTCCCTACATCCTTTTCCATTAATGATTTCCTTCTTCAAATTAATAATTTAACCCCTTCTATCAAATTTACTCACGAAACACAAGTTGATGGATGCATTCCTTTTTTGACATTCTAATTTTTTAACAGGAACTTCTTTATCTTTTAAAGTGTATCGCAAGCCAACACATACTAATCAATTGCTCCATTATTTTTCCTCTCATCCTCTTCAAATTAAAAATAATGTTATTTTTAACATGTTTTTGAGATCATTCAATTATTGTGATCCTCCATATTTGAAACAAGAAGTTGATTTTATCTTTCGTACATTTAGAAACTTAGCCTATCCAAAATTTTTAATTCATAAGAAGTACAAACAGGCTTATTCTAGCTATTTGGGATAAGGGAACAAATTCCTTTTCTAAATGATAACGTTAAAGTCATCCCATTCTCACCTCAACTACTTGACATTAAATTTATGTTTAAACACCTATTTGACATCACTATAGTATTCAGTTTTCCGGATACCTTATCACAAATTTTGATAAATAATAAAACCACTAAATTTGAAAAGACTGGGGGAGTTTACAAAATTCCTTGTGGATTTTGTAATAATTCATATTTCGGCGAAACATTAAAGACCCTGAAGGTCCGATTAGAACAACATAAGGGTGAGGTTAGAAGGGGAAATGACCAAAATGCCATTTTTAGACATAAATCACAGAATGAGCACATCATTAATTGGGAAGGTGCAACTTTTTTGTTTAATTCAAAGGATAAAAATCTAAATCAATTATTAGAATCTTTTTTCATTTCGACTAAATCTAATTTTAATATTTCCGAAGGATTCTTTAATTTTGACTTAATAACAAGAAATTTCATATCTGAAAAAATTAAATATTTACCATCAAATAATTTATTGTGAAGTAATTTTATGTTGCCATTTGTTAATTTGCTTTCATTTTTTATATTTCATATTTTAATTTTATTATTTATTTTGTCAAAATTAATTTTATTTCCATTTAAGTTCTGAGGAGGAAACGTTGTACTAGTTTCGAAACGTAAACTACTGTTTAATTTATAATATTTTGATTTCCCTGTTTAGTTCTTAAGTGGTTTTAAATTGTTTCTTTACATTTTAAGAGTTTGAGCTGTTTAAAAACTCTCTAAAGATTTTTGCATATATATATATATATATATATATATATATATATATATATATATTTTATATATATATGTTTTAATTTTATTAGTTATATATATATATATATATATATATATATATATATATATATATATATATATATATATATATATATATATATATATATATATATATATATATATATATATATCTATATATATTTATAGTGAAACTTTATTTTATTATTAATATATATATATATATATATATATATACATATATATATACATATTAAGTAATATATGTTATATGTATATATATATATTAATATATATATATATATATATATAATATATTATTAAGTTATATATATATATATATATATATTATTATATATATATATATATATATATAGTTATTATTATATATATATATATATATATATATATATATATATATATATATATATATATAAATATATTTTTTTCTTTCTTTTTTCTTCACCTACCTTATTTTCCCAAGATTGGGAGTAAGGAGCGCTACAAGCATCGGAAAAGAAAAGCAGGAGAGTATGACAAATGTCGAAAAGAAAGCCCAGCCTTACTGCCCCCTCTGTACCATTAATTAGTGAAAGCTCGTCACAGACAGAAAATCCACCCTAAAGCTTCATGGGACCGCGACGGACCCTCACTATGGTAAATCGTCAATGTATGGGTTCATCCCTTGGCCCAGGTGGGCCACAACCATGCCCCCATACAAAACCCCGCCATTCTCTCCTATCATGCACCTTTATTCTCCCCTCTGCCAAACTCACATTTCTCTCCTTCAGACATTCGTTTACTGACTCAATCCACTTTTTCTTTCTCAGCCGGTCGGTTCCCAACACTCTCTCCACTTTTATATCCGCTTAACCAACTGACTATCATTCATTCTTTTTCATCCTTTCCACGTGACTAAACCATTTCAACATACTTTCATTTATTCTCTATTTACCCCTTTCTTCACACCACACAACTCTCTAATACGTTCATTCCTCATTTTATTAATTCTTCTCACACCTAGCACGCCCCTAAGATTGTCCATCTGAACACATTGAACTTTAGATCTATACTTCTTATTCCAGACCATAGTCTCACTACCATACAATAACACAGGTAACAACATACCCTCATGTAAGACTCCAGCTAGCACTCTCAAGACTTAGTCCCTTACATTCACCTCAAAGATTTAATTGCACCAGCAACCTTCCCGCTGCCATTGATAACTTTCCTACTACACTCTGCATCATCCGTTCCCTTTCTCATCCAACACATACCCTAAATATTAAACTGACACTTGCTCCAGCTCCTCACCATCTAACATAACTTCACACTGAGGACTGTCCCTCACTCACAAACATATATATATATATATATATATATATATATATATATATATATATATATATATATATATATATTGGACTATATATATATATATATATATATATATAGAATGTATATTAATTATATTATATATTTATATATATATATATATATATATATATTATATATATTATTTTTATGTTACATTTTAAGATAGATTTTAATAATATATAGTTAGGTATATATATATATATATATTATTGCTATATATATATATATATATATACATATATATATTATTGTTGGTTATATATACATATTTATTGTTGCTACATATACTTCATATATACATGAATATATAGAAGAGATACATATATACATATATATATACATATATATATATATATATATATATATTATATATATATATATATGTTATATATATATATATATATATATGGTTTTCTGTAAGGAGTATTTCAGACAAACGTGCTTGAAGTATGGAGTTATTTTATAGTATGCGGAGATTGTTCTTAAAAGTTAACCGAGTGTGGATGTGTTTAGTAATAGGATTATCTGGAGTTCGTGGGGAGCATATTATAATGCTTAAATAGTGTAATGTTGGCGTGATCTTTTTCATTCTATGTGCAGGGGGTTGCTGTAATGCTTGCTGTAATGCTGGGGGTGATTAATAGAGAGTTATTTATTGGCCTTTTAAAGCAAGAATTTTTGTAATTATTTTTAGTAGCTGATGGATAGATATGGAGGGAAGGCAGTCTGTTATTATCCTGAGAGCTTTATTTTGAACACTTTCTAGTTTTTGAATATCGGATTGTGACATTGTGGGAGCCCATCCAGATGATGCATAATTTATTGAAAGGCGGAGATATTGTCTGTATACGGTTGTAGGTTTTTCTTTATGTAAGTCTGTGCAAGTTTTTCAGTGCGCTTAGTTTAGGTGTAGCTGTTGATGTGATATTTTGATGTGGGGGGCGAATGTCATATGTGTATCAAAGATCGACCCTAGGATAGTCGGTAGTTTATTTAGAGGGAGTATATTGTGAGATAGGAAAACTGCTGATTGGATGTTAGATTTTCTTCTGTCTGAGGTGAATAAGGTAATAGTGGATTTACGAGGAGATGCAATCATTCTGTTTGTTGTTAGTCACTGATCCATTTGGATATTATTTTGTATTGTAG
>JABUQX010069975.1:0-22500 GCA_015478945.1 Trachelipus rathkii | reverse complement strand
TCTTAATTATTTAATTCAATTTAATATAATTTAATATAATTAATTTAATTATTTAATTTGTAAATTAAAATTTATATGATAGTGCATTTCTTGTAATTGATGAATGTTCACTGTTCTGGAGAAATGCACGTATACCAAAGCAAGATCGTTCGGACTGCATAAAGAAATGTGAAAAGTTATACGAATATCATCGTGGAATAGAAATGCAAGTGAAAAAGAAAAGGAAAGAAAGAAAGAGTGAGTTGTGCAGGCAAAAAGAAAAAGTATTTGAAGATAGTCTAGATCTGTTCGATAGATGTCATGCAAATGCAATGGATATGATCAGAATAGAGGAAGATAGAAAGTTTTTAAATATGTAGCAACAAAAAGGACTTGTTGGTTGCATGTTGGGTATAAATAAAAAGGTAACAGCCGCAGAAGGAAGGAAGGCTGAACGAGTATCAAAGAAATTAAAAAGAAGAGAAAAGTAACTTTCGACCACTACAGATTCAGGAAGTGAAGTTATGTAATTCAATTTTAAATAACCGTAATTTTTTATCAATTTCCACTCCTTTCAACCTCTTATTTCTTGCATTCATTTCACAGCGCTATTATTTGTCATAATATCAAATAATCGTAGAGTGAAATAATATATTTCGGAATGTAATTGTCTGTTTTTCTCATCAGAGGATAGCGAAACTCAAAGACTCTCAGATAGAAATTACAGCAAAAACTATTCAATTATCAAGAAACCCAAGTACGTCACGGGAAATCGGACGAATATGATTGAATAGAAAGTGACGTGTTGTTTCATACTCACGTTTCTTTCCAAACGAGCTAGGGAAAGATATCTTGACAGCTAGACTCTGGGCAGCAGTAGATAAATGTAAAGTTAGCGATAGAGATGATGTTCATGTGGCTAAATATTTAAAATTATATAAAATTTATGTAAAATTATGTTTTCATGTTATTTATTATTATTTATTATTATTGTTATTTATTATGTGTTGACTTATGCTATATGTCGCTTTATAATAAAATGTTTTTGTAAAAACATGGTTTTCTAATACGAATGCAATTGAAGCTAACATGAATTACATTAATTTTCTTAAAATCTTTCTAAATACAAAATACATGATAAACCTATATATTTATATATATATATATATATATATATATATATATATATATATATATATATATATATATATATATATATATATATATATTTATTGTGTAGAGTATACGTGTTTTTTTGTGCTCTCTGTTTTTAGTTTATTTATTTTATTATTAAGATATTATGTAAAGCTGTGCTTAGTGAAAGGGTGTATGTTTTCAATCTTTGTCTTTGTTTTAATTAAAGTTTTAATTAATTCATATAAGTTATTAGTTTCGGAGAAGTTTTTAAAAGATAAGTTCTAGTGTTAATTTTTTTTTCTTTTCTTTGTCGTTTTTTTTTTGGTTGCGAATTTTTAGTAGGGTAAACTGGGAAAGGTTACGTAAGTTTGAGTTTTATTTTTTATTTATTATACAAAATCTGATTTTTAATTAATTTTAGCACATTAAACTTTTTAACTTAGGTTTTAGCGTTTGATGAATTTTATCCCGATTTTTCCTTTTGTTTTTGTCTGTCTTTGGCTTTATTTCCTGTGTGTGTGTGTGTGTGTGATGGCAGATTTGAGTAGGTGAGGGCTTTCTATTGACTTCACCAACAACCACGTCTTAAACTCTAACTCTGCTTCTCCCGTTGAATACCACCTCTCTAACTCTAACACTAATCTTTTGTTCTTGTCTGAGACTCAGAGATGGCAAAGAATTCATCCTCTAACTCTCGTTTAATGTATCCAACTATAACTTATTTCATACTTTCCGTCTAAAGTATGCATATGAAAACATTGACACTCCTGTAACACGTCTCGTGAATCTCGAATCTCCTAATTTCAATGTTCTGTGGCTTAAAATCTTTCCTCCTTCTACTACAATAATCTTGTAATTCTGCTACTGTTCTCCTAACAGAACAGATTTTCACGCCTTTTTTTTGAATATCTTACTACTTCTAAGTGACTGTTATATCTTCTCATCCAAATACTGAAGTCCTCTTTTTAGGGGATTTCAATGTACACAACACTGAATGGTTGGGGTCCTCTCATTCTGATTCAGGTGGGGAGGAGGCCGAATCATTCAGCATTCTCAACGATCTGAAGCAACTAATTAAAGAAACAACACACATTCCAGATGGTCCCAACCAATTCTTGAACACACTTGACCTATGTTTAACCACAAGTCCTTCTCTTTATAAATACACCACCTTCGCTCTTATTGTTAAATCTGACCACAACCTTATATCTCTTAATTTTAATACTTTCTCTCCAACAGCTCCATCCTGCCCTGTGCGTTCTTTCTGGCAATTTGATCGGGCCGATTGGGGGGCTTTGCGCTGCTTCTACGCTAACTATAATTGGAATGACTGCTTTGCCTCTGGTGACGCTTCGGCTTCTGCCGACAAGGTGGGAGCTGTAATCGTTGATTGGATGAGCATGTTCATTCTTTCTTTGACTAAATCGTTCTCTCCTCAAAATCTATTGGTCGATCGTACTTGTTTTCTGGCCATTCAGGCTAGAGAAAATGCGTATCGGGAGTGGAAAAATTCTCGTTCTACTATCACTCTCGCTAATTTTCATTCAGCTAGAAATCGTTGCAGGGATACTCCTCTTCGACGAGCAAAGCTGGCTTTCATCAGACGAGAGTGCGGCTAATCTCTTTGGTCTCTCCTACTGACAAATCTTTCTTATCCTCTTGCCAAAAACATCTCCAACAACTTCTGTAAATCTACATTTCCTAATCTTATTCCATCTGATGGTTCTGTTGCTAACTCTCCAACTGAAAAGGCCAATCTCTTCGGCCTCCTATTTTCCTCTAACTCAAACCTGACGACTTCTGGCATTCCTCATCCTCCTCCTTCTCTTCCCCAGGTGTCCTATGCCTTTGCCTGAGATTACATTTGATCAGGTGTATGGGGTCCATGAAATCTATGAACGTTAGGAAGGCTGGTGGCCCGATGGCATTCCTCCCCAGTTTTGAGGGAGTATGCTTTTCGTGCTAGCCCCTCCTCTCGTTCAACTATATTCTCTATGCCTCAATACAAGCACTTTCCCTCAGAGTTATAAGCGAACATATGTCCATATGTTCCATTAATTAGTAAGGACTCGTCGCAGTCAGAAAATCCACCCTATAGCTTCACGGACTGCGACGGACCCTCACTATGGTAAATCGTCAGTGTAAGTGTTCATCCCTTGACCCAGGTGGGCCACAACCATACCCCCTCACAAAACACCGCCATTCTCTCTTATTATGCACCTTTATTCTCGCCTCTGCCAAACTCACATTTCTCTCCTTCAGACATTCGTTTACTGACTCAATCCACTTTTTCTTCGATCTCCCAGCCGGTCGGTTTTCAACACACTCGCCACTATACATCTGCTAAAAACTGACTATCATTCATCCTTTCCATATGACCAAACCATCTCAACATACTTTCAGTTATTCTCTCGTTTTCACACCACACAACTCTCCAATATGTTTATTCCTCATTTTATCAATTCTTCCACACCTAGCATGCCCCTAAGATTGTCCATCTGAACACATTGAACTTTAGATCTATACTTCTTATTCCAGACCATAGTCTCACTACTATACAATAACACAGGTAACAACATACTCATGTAAAAACCTAGCGCACTAAAGACTTAGTCCCATTACATTCACTAATGATTTAATTGCACCAGCCACCTTCCTGCAATTCAGGAAGTGAAGTTATATAATTCAATTTTAAGTAAGCGTAATTTTTTATCAATTTCCACTTCCTTTCAACCTCTTATTTCTTGCATACATTTCACAGCGCTATTGTTTGTCATAATATCAAATAATCGTAGATTGAAATAATATATTTCGTGAATGTAATTGTCTGTTTTTCTCATCAGAGGATAGCGAAACTCAAAGACTCTCAGATAGAAATTACAGCAAAAACTATTCAATTATCAAGAAACCCAAGTACGTCAGAAATCGACGAATATGATTGAATAGAAAGTGACGTGTTGTTTCATAGTACTCACGTTTCATCCAAACGAGCTAGGAAAGATATCTTGACAGCTAGACTCTGGGCAGCAGTAGATAAATGTAACGTTAGCGATAGAGATGATGTTCATGTATTAAAAATGTTGATTTATAATAAAATGTTATGTAAAAACATGGTTTTCGTATGTTATTTATTATTATTTATTATTATTGTTATTTATTATGTTATTCTTATGCTATATGTCGCTTTATAATAAAATGTTTTGTAAAAACATGGTTTTCTAATACGAATGCAATTGAAGCTAACATGAATTACATTAATTTTCTGAAAATCTTTCTAAATACAAAATACATGATAAACCTATATATTTATATATATATATATATATATATATATATATATATATATATATATATATATATATATATATATATATATATATATATATATATATATATATATATATATATATATATATATATATATATGTATTGTGCAGACCAGACGTGTTTTTGAGTGCTCTCTGTTGATAGTTTATATTTATTTTATTTATTGTTATTATTATTATTATGTAAAGCTGTGCTTAGTGAAAGGGTGTATGTTTTCAATCTTGTCTTTGTTTTAATTAAAGTTTTAATTAATTCATATAAGTTATTAGTTTCGGAGAAGCTCTAAGCGTGAAGTTTTTTAAAAGATAAGTTCTAGTTTTAAGTTTTTTCTTTTCTTTGTCAAGTTTTGTTGTTGTGAATTTTTAGCAAAGTAAATTGGGAAAGGTTACTTAAGTTTGACTTTTATTTTTTTTATTATACAAAATTTGATTTTTAATTAATTTAGCACATTAAACTTTTTAGCGTTTGATGAATTTTATCCCGATTTTTCCTTTTGTTTTTGTCTGTCTTTGGCTTTTGTTCCTGTTTGTGTGTGTATATATGTGTGTGTGTGATGGCAGATTTGAGTAGGTGAGGGCTTTCTATTGACTTCACCAACAACCACGTCTTAAACTCTAACTCAAGCCTGAATACCACCTCTTAACTCTAACACTAATCTTTTGTTCTTGTCTGAGACTCAGATGGCAAAGAATTCATCCTCTAACTCGTTTAATGTATCCAACTATAACTTATTTCATAATTTCCGTTCAAAGGGTGAAGTATGTGCATATGAAAACATTAACACTCCTGTAACACGTCTCGTGAATCTCGAATCTCCTAATTTCGATGTTCTGTGGCTTAAAATCTTTCTTCCTTCTACTACAATAATCTTGTGATTCTGCTACTGTTCTCCTAACAGAACAGATTTTCACGCCTTTTTTGAATATCTTACTACTTCTAACGAGACTGTTATATCTTCTCATCCAAATACTGAAGTCCTCTATTTTAGGGATTTCAATGTACACAACACTGAATGGTTGGGGTCCTCTCATTCTGATTCAGGTGGGGAGGAGGCCGAATCATTCAGCATTCTCAACGATCTGAAGCAACAATTAAAGAAACAACACATTATCTGGTGATGGTCCCCAACCACTCCTTGAACACACTTTGACCTATGTTTAACCACACAAGTCCTTCTCTTTATAAATACACCACCTTCGCTCTTATTGTTAAATCTGACCACAACCTTATATCTCTTAATTTTAATACTTTCTCCAACAGCTCCATCCTGCCCCGCGCATGTGTTCTTTCTGGCACTTTGATCGCTAACTAGGGGGCTTTGCGCTGCTTCTACGCCAACTATAATTGAATGACTGCTTTGCCTCTGGTGACGCTTCTGGCTTCTGCCGACAAGGTGGGAGCTGTAATCGTTGATTGATGAGGCATGTTCATTCTTTCTTTGACTAAATCGTTCTCTCCTCAAAATCTATTGGTCGATCGTACTTGTTTTCTGGCCATTCAGGCTAGAGAAAATGCGTATCGGGAGTGGAAAAATTCTCGTTCTACTATCACTCTCGCTAATTTTCATTCAGCTAGAAATCGTTGCAGGGATACTCTTCGAAGAGCAAAGAGGGCTTTAACTAAACAAAAGTGTACGTCTGATATGGTTGGTTCCCCTACTGACAAAATCTTTCTATCCTCTTGCCAAAAACATCTCCAACAACTTCTGTAAATCTACATTTCCTAATCTTATTCCATCTGATGGTTCTGTTGCTAACTCTCCAACTGAAAAGGCCAATCTCTTCGGCCTCCTATTTTCCTCTAACTCAAACCTGGACGATTCTGGCATTCCTCATCCTCCTCCTTCTCTTCCCAGGTGTCCTATGCCTTTGCCTGAGATTACATTTGATCAGGTGCATAGGCTCCTGAAATCTATGAACGTTAGGAAGGCAAGGGCCCGGATGACATTTCTCCAATACTGTTGAGGGACTTTACTACCAAGCTGGCCCTCCACTCGTTCAGTTATATTCCCTATGCCTCAATACAAAGTACTTCAGAGTTGCGTTTAATATGTCCATATGTTCCATTAATTAGTAAGGACCTCGTCGCAGTCAGAAAATCCACCCTATAGCTTCACGGACTGCGACGGGAACCCTCACTATGGTAAATCGTCAGTGTAAGTGTCCATCCCTTGGCCCCGTGGCGCCACAGCACCCATACCCCCTCACAAAACACGCCATTCACTCCTATTATGCACCTTTTTATCTCGCCTCTGCAAAACTCACATTTCTCTCCTTCAGGAACTTCTCTTACTGACTCAATCCACTTTTCTTCGATCTCCCAGCCGGTCGGTTTTCAACGACACTCGCCACTATACATCTGCCTTAAAAACTGACTATCATTCATCCTTTCCATATGACCAAACCATCTCAACATACTTTTTCAGTTATTCTCTCGTTTACCCCTTTCTTCACACCACACAACTCTCCAATATGTTTTTCTCATTTTATTTCAATTCTTTCTCACACTTTTCACTAAGATTGATCATCTGAACACATTGAACTTTAATCTATACTTCTTATTCCAGACCAATAGTCTCACTACTATACAATAACACAGGTAACAACATACTCTCATGTAAAAACCTAGCGCACTAAAGACTAGTCCCATTACATTCACTATGATTTAATTGCACCCAGCACCTTTCCTGCAAATTCAGGAAGTTGAAGTTCGGGTCTTTTTAGTAAGCGTAATTTTTTATCAATTTCCACTTCCTTTCAACCTCTTATTTCTTGCATACATTTCACAGCGCTATTGTTTGTCATAATATCAAATAATCGTAGATTGAAATAATATATTTCGGAATGTAATTGTCTGTTTTTCTCATCAGAGGATAGCGAAACTCAAAGACTCTCAGATAGAAATTACAGCAAAAACTATTCAATTATCAAGAAACCCAAGTTAACGTCAGAAATCGACGAATATGATTGAATAGAAAGTGACGTGTTGTTTCATAGTACTCACGTTTCATCCAAACGAGCTAGGAAAGATATCTTGGACAGCTAGACTCTGATGAAAAACCGCTATTATGAACGTTAGCGATAGAGATTGATGTATAATGAATTAAAAGGGGTGACTTATATAAAAATTTGAAAACAATGGTTTAGGAAGATAGTTATTATTATTTAGTTATGTATGTAGTTAGGTAATTAGTAAATCAGGTAGTTAGTTTTATAGTAGTTGATTAGTTACTTTTAGTTATTAGTTTACCTAATACCGCTATGCCTAAATTGACCTTAATTACCCATTTAATTTTCTGAAATCCCTTAATAAATGAGAAAAGTCAATTCCAACTCTCTATATTTTATATATAATATATATATATATATATATATTATATATTAATATATATATATATATTTATATAATATATTATTATAATAAATAATATAAGAGGAGATGATAGAGTGAGAGGTGAATTACAAGATAAAATACAATATTATATAAACCATCATTGAATGCTGAGTAAATAAGAACAAGCTTTAAGAGCAGTACAGAAGATGATAGTATAATGTAATTTATCATAATGGTCACTTCATACAACTTAACCAAAACTACAACTAATATATGATTTAGAGTACACGAATCTCAGTATACCGTGCTCTGTGTGAGAAGGTATATGGAACCCTATTGATCGTTCTAAGCTCTAGCATCTCCTTCTGTCAACTCTATTAGTTATTCCTACAAAGGAGGTACTTTAAGCTATCCTAGTCATCTGTGCGTGTCAGCATGCGGAACAATCGTGTTGTATGCTTCAATTACGGCTTATTCTGATTATATATTACCAGTTATTAATTCAATATTATAACACTAAATCAATCTCGTTTTCACGAGAAGAAGGTCTTCTGCGCAGGCTCATGTGTTTAACAGTTAACGTTCCACTTATAAGCTTTACTATATTACCATTTATCGCGAGATCTTTCAACATCTTATGGTTCTGCCGTACAAAATGATTGATGCCCAATACTGTAATAGACCACACTCTAGGCTTAAAAGTTGACCTCTTACATAGATATATCAAGCTCTTTTCCGCCTTCAAAATAGAACGACTCTCTATTACTCGCCTGACTAATAAGAGGAGAAACGTCATAGAAATAATTACTGCCTAAATAGCGCGTTCGTTTAGCTACTGAGAAAATTATCCCGCAATTTTTGCTCCTTTATATATCATGACATCTGTCTATATGTGGGAATGAGAATATATAACTAGTATATCGTCGTCCAACTACTATGTAACACTGTGTATGTGTGTGTATGTTAAATCTTAGTATGTAGGCAAGTACAGATACTGGAGCATCTGTCAGTATTATCACCAATCAAACTTATAAATTATTGGATCCTTCTAAATATCCTTTGAATATGTATAATATACCATCTACTCTACTCATCTAATCAAACTATAAATATTCATTTGTATCTTGGTCTGAGTAACTCTATAAGATTAGGCAAAGAATCATCCTATCTAATAACTTACGTTTAATGTATATTACTAACTAATAACTTATATATTTTCATATATTTCTTATACAAAGGGTATATGATATACATATCATGTAAGTACAGTTATAATTAATAAAACAATCATTTAATTTTATACAATATTTATATATTTCGCCACATATATCTTCATAAATTTCAAAAGTTCATGTAAGCTTAAAATTTTCTCTTTTAACTATTACACTCAATTTATAATTTTTGTTATAATTTGCTACTGTTCTCCTAATAGAACAGATATTTAACGCCTTTTTTTGTATATTAGCTTTAGATAAATTATTCTTTATAGTGAGTAACTTGATTAATATATATTTCATCATAATTATTAAAACGTGTTACTTTTTAATTAGGGATTTATTCAAATGATACAACTAAACACTGTAATGGTGTGGGTCCTTCTATATCTTATATATTCAAATGTGGGAGGAGGCTACGAATTTACTATATATATTTCTTAAGCAGAGTTAATAAAATCCCAATCTGATAAGCAATAATGTTAGTTAAAAAAGTCAAAACATCAACTAGTTAATCAGTAAACTCTACAATGGTTACATTAGAGCATTAACCGAATATTTTGAGACTAAGATATCATCTTTGTTTTTATTATACATTAATAATAACACCATATACCACAAAATTTCAGTGACTCATGGTAGTAATTCGAATCTGACTCCAATTACTTAACTCTTAAATTTTAATAAACTTCTCTCCCAACAGCTGCCATATTCCACCTGCTCATGTTAGCGTTCTTTCTGCAATTGATCGTGAATATATATATATATATACCGTATCGGGGGTACTTTGCCGCTGCTTCACGCCCTAACTTAATAATATGGAAATTTGAGGACCTTAGTCCCTTTTATCTATGGTGACGCTTCCGCTTCTGCCGACAATAGGGGGAGCCCTGTATAAATATATGATTAGAATTTTTATGCACACCGAGCTAATTAACTATACATTGATTTACTGCTTTTTTTTCCTATCACTATTATGTATAAACACTGCCGTTTCTCAATCCTACCTTTTCTATAATAAATCCCTTAAATTATGGTCTATCGTTATAACATTTCACTTCTCTTGCCTTCGATAGACCTAATACGCGAGAAAATTAAAGCGATCTGTGCTGACGTATCCAGAGCGCGTATTGTGTGAACATGATCGTACATCTTACTTCATTCTCGGCATCTTCTATCACCTCAACCTATTTTCTATTCAGTTCCTACAAGAACTCTGCTTCTCTAGCGCATTTCTTGCTACTCAACGTCGTCTCCTCATAACGTCTGGCTTTCATCACGTCATGCTCTCTTACTTAACTGTTATATTTCCGTGCATGTTATCTTCTCTCGTACCCTCTACATATCTCCTCTCTCTTCTCTCTCTCTCTCTCTCTCTCTTGCCCAATTTACTCTCAATCTCTACCTATCTCTCTATCATACATTCTCTCTGGCGTCTCATTCCTCTCACATCTCCTCCTAATCTTCTCTCTCCTATTCTCCGAATGCTTCTCTGTCTTGTCCTATCTCTCTCATTATCTCTCTCTCGTAACTAAACTGCGCTAATCCTCCTTCTGCTCTCTTCTCTCTCCCTACATTTTTCCTCTCTCTCAAAAATCTCTATCCCTGTGGCACACCTCACAGATTGTCTATAGTGCATTTATACCCTCTCATACCTCTTCCTCAAACCTCTCATACGCCAACCTGTGACTGTTCACTGTCCTATGCCTATTGCACCCTGAGAATCTAGTTTTATCAGGTGCCATAACTAAACCGTGTCGCCTTTCGTTAGAACCTCACACTATATATCGTATATGGCATACAAGCGACATTTAGGATTGACGGCCCTCCTTTTCTGAAATAGCATCGCTCTGTGTCCCTCACTGTCAGCGAGATTGGTAGAGTTAATGTCTTCATCATTTTAAGATGCAACCTCTAAGACTTCCTCTCACTTTTCTTTTTTATAAATAAGTTCAAATAACTATATCTTCTTATTTATTTCTGTCAGCATTCAAAAGCAACCTAATTCTATTTATAATTGTTTAGTTTTTGCGTACTTACTTTATTAGTGACAACAATTTATATTCACTTTGGAATTAAAGGATTAAGTATTAAGCATACTTTTATTCATGTTTCATACTCTTATTACGTCATCTCTCTATAACTTAAACTTGTATTTTTCTAAGATCTTTGAAACCCTTTCTCAACTCTTCATTCTTCAGACCTCTGAGTATTTGTTTCTATAAATTTGCTCTCACTGTATACTAATACCACTCTCTAATTCACGCTTTAAACGCATGTTTGTGATTCTCTACTGTTTACGAGGATTTCTTTTTTAGGTGATATTTCTTAAATCTATCTTAAATATATTCAATGTGTAAACTTATTGATTCTAACAACTTAAAGAAAATTAATGGTGTGTAGCATCTTTGTTGATCCTTTGGTTGTTAGCTTTTAGTATATGTCACTCAATAGTGAGATTTTTAAATTATATATTTCACACATTGTCCTTCACATAAGAAAATAATACACACTGTTTCTCTTTTTTTGTTCTTTAAATTGTTTAATACTCTCTATAAGAAAATTATTCTTAACTCTAACTGACTCTGCATTATCCGGCTGTTTATATTGCGATTGTAATGACTTTTCTTGGTATCATTCAGTCCCATTATGTGGGTGTCTCTCCTCATAACAGGATTAATCCTAAATCCAACTCATAAGCCTTTTATTTGCATAATAATACTCATTCATCCTTGTTATAAAGAATCTTATGCATTATTGATCTGCCTAACAATAGACATCACTCATATGCCAATGAACCCTGACAATGTTCATACTGGTCCCTAAGCTAAGTTTATATATCTGGCCTCTTGTTAGCAGTTAAAGCATCTGAACCATAGCCCATGTCGTAACCAGCAGACAACTTCCGAATTTATGCTGATCCTGCTGATATTGATCAGATCTCGGACTCAAATCCACTTTCTAATCGTACTCATGGTAGCTCTAGTGACTTCATTCACTTTGCTGGATAAAATTTTATAATATTTCCTTTTAAAAAACACGTATAACCTACCAATAAATTATTCAACTAATAATAACAGGATAACCTATTAATTCATAAAGACTTCTTCCCTATTTATTTTTAGAACACACAGAATATAATATCCTACTACTGCTAAGTAAATGGAACAGTCACTTCTATGTGTACCCCAATAATAAAAAAGCTCACGACATATACCGTAATAAGCTTAAAAAAGTTCTTATTATATGAAGAGCGGGCACCCACACCTCACCTCCACTCAAACAAATTCATTATACATAAAATATATTATGATTACATATAATATACAGCTAAAGTAATTTTAATATGGTAACATTCACGTCTATATTTAAACAATCTTTTAGTGTAATAAATAAGTAGTACCATTAAAAAATGTAATTCTTTATATAAAAATATCGCTAATATACAAATTAAATTGAAAAAATACGTTTATCAATAAATAATATGCTAATAGTTTTCTAATAGAATCATAAACAATAAGTAATATCACTACCATAACATACTTTTGAATTAAAATCGTGCTAAACATCAAGAAAAATGTTCTAATATATCAATTACAAATATATACCCAGTATAAGCTAAACATTTAATTTAATCCATAAACATAATAACTGTTAAATATCTATAACTTCTATAATTTATATATCCATATATCTATATATCGTGTTAATATATATATATATTATATATTATATTATATTTATAATAATATATATATTATAATATATATATATATAGCATATTATATGTTAAATATTAGTTTAATAAACATTATAATATATGATAAAAATAGTTATCCAAAATTTAATCAAATTAAATTAATTATATTTAACAGTTAATAGCTTACTCCTATAATATATCTTATCATAGGACACTTAAGAATACCCCTATAGTATCACTGAAGGATTGTTTGATCAATAACAATATATTTAGTGATTTATCATAGCCTAAGCTATCTATCATAATTAGAGAAAATGTAACATTAGAATTTAATCATTATATGGTGTTTTGTCATCATTTGATGAAATTGTAGTTAACATAATTAGCAAACTTTAATAAATAACTTAATTAACATAATTAGTGGTTTAATATCAAGATAAATAAATTGAACAACCTTAATATTAAACAAAGTTTAATTCAACTTAATTCAAAGAATGCCAGTAATAATTACTGAATAAAACTCCATCGGAACTAAAAAACAATGTACTAGATAACAATAATAATAACTAAACTAAAATCTGATTTATGTGTATAGAAATAAATTGACTAAATATACATTAGCAAATTATCCCTGTCAACTAATACATGAACGGTAAAATTAGCTACATTACTAAAAACAATATTTATAGTTTTTATTATAAAATTATTTATAGGTTATTAAAAATTTATTATTAAATAAATTAATTATAATATTTGAAGCCTATTTTATTTAATGTTTATTTTAATTTATTTTTATATATATTATAATTTTTAAGAATTATTCGAGTCTTTAAGAAGATATTTTTATATAAATTTTTATAATATAAAATTATAATGAGTACTTTTAATTGATCTCTTAAAAGTCATGTCTATATTAAAAGCATAGACATAAATCTCAGTTAAAAGCAAACACCATAACCGCTAAATTAACCCCATCCCTCTTACACACACACGCCCTACCAATGCTCTATTTGGTTTATATTGTTTTCACGTCAAAATTAATTATTGAGCATTGATATATTGTATTTAACATAAAAGCTATACCAAATAATAAGTATTTCTTTCCCATAACATAGTATAAAATTAGTTTATTTGATCATTATAACTTAATGTAAATCTAACAAACATAATAACTTAATTTTATAAACTTGACAACTATAATTTTTAATGTTTTAAGTTACTAAATATATATTAAAAATTTTTATTTAATATTTTATCTATTAAATATAAATAAGTTCTATTGTATATATAAATAATATGCATTAATAAATATGAAGTCTTTTTAAAAATGATAACTAATACCATAAATTAATTAAAATACTAAGATGCATAATTAAGTCCTTAATTATTCTTTATTTTTAATGTAATATATAATTTAGTATAATATAGTACTATAGAACCAAACAAAATATTTATTTTTATTACATATAAACCTAACCATCTATCATACTGGCAAATAAATGTAAATAAATATATATTGGATAGTTAATAACAAAGCTTTAACATTCATAATACAGCTGACATAATATATATCTCAACATAAACACAACTTACAGACTGATTAACTCTCCTCCTCACTAACCTTACGTAGAAAAACTACAATCACAAATAAAAATAAATTTTAACAATTATATACTATATCAACTCACTATAAGTATAATATGTTAACATAAACAATCTCTCATCATTACATATATTATGATTTGATCATTGTGTCACCTAACTCAGCCTCAACAATTACACCTAATATCTATATTATCTCCACAATAAATGATTCTATTTCCATTCAAAATAGTATCATTTCCTCTCTTTAACTTCTCCTCATTCTCTTTTCTACATCATTTCTTGCCATCCTACGTTAAATAGCCTTCGTGCCCAATCAACAATAATCAAAAAATAATCCCACTCAATCCTTTATCCTGTTACGTGTTATATGATGCCTACAAGTCATGAAAAAGAACTTTTTCATTACAACAATGGGCATTGCTCATTCAATTTTCAATTTTTATTCCTACTCACAAACCCCATCCTAAACCAGTTTTTCCTCGAGTGATTATTATATTCCACAGATAACTAGAGTAATGACAACACCTCCTTAATTATACTCTTACACACCGAAGTCCTCCCGCCTCTAACAATTACCCTCGTCTACTCAAACAGTACCTGTACTGGTCTTAAAATCGAAGTTCATAAAACTAGTTTACATGCAAATTTTACACACCAGACTTCCGTTATTACCTGTCTATCTTATTTAACAACGAGCATGTGCAGTGGCTCACACTGAAGCAAAACTTCCAGACGTAAACTATATTAACCTTAATTATTTCCGTACATTATCTAGATATATTAATAAAATTCACTTCAATGTTATATATTATTACAAATATATATTGTAGATATTTATAATTAATAAATACTAATTATAATCTAAAAAATATGTATTTATAATTACCTAAAACCTAATATTTCTTAAACAGTACTTTAATTTGCAACAATGGTAATATTTTAATAATAACTATGTAATTATATAACTATATAACAAAGTATTTCACTAATCATTGAAACTGTATTACTAATAAACAAATTTATATATCTGAACTTAAAAACATAACGTTAACCGTAACATCAATCAACTAAATCAGTAATCTTATAAATATGTAGTCTGTTAAGTTTTCTATATAATATAAAAAATTCATTTCTGCTATATCTAAAACTATGGAGATTGAAATATCCAAGTATAACACAGAATCTGATGTTTCAATACTTAATAACCTCTCAAGCTGCAACTAATAAATAAATTTCTAAGTAGTCACTCTATATATAAATTACTGTATATAATAACTAAAATATCAAAAAATTTCTGATGATTATTATTTTTCTAATCTTCATTATCTTAATTAACACCCAATAATATATTTTATTATATATTATATATATATATTATTTAATAAATTTATTTATATTATTTATATATTATTTTAATATATTTTACTTATTATATATATATTTTATATTAAATTATATTCTCATTATATTTTTATCTCGCTCAATTTAATATGTATTTGTTATATAAATCTAATATAGAGTGACATTATTATTATTGTGATATATTTAATACAAAATATGGTAGCGTAATACAATGTCATTGTGTTTGATTTTCTATTATAGGTGTACTTTAATTAAATAGAGTTCCCAATCGAAAAGATTACATGTATTCCTTCCATTTGCCATAAACTTTTCTTAAATATGAGATTAAATTTATTATTTATTTGGTTTATATTATATTATTTTAACCACTTTATAGATTTCAAAACACCAATAAAGCGTATAGATACTTCAATTTGTGACAGTCAAACCATAACTATATAAATTCATCTTATTGAAGTGAATGAGCGGATTTTAAAACCAATTAAAAGAACTAAAAAAAACAGCTGCACTCACAAGCGACCTCTATGACAAGTAATGAGTCCAAATTCATAGACACTTGATTTTATTTATACCCCTGTGCCCTATAGCCAGTGCCAATTTATTCTCAATTACAAAAGTGCAACTAAAACTTGTACAATAGTAAAAAGCTTTTAAAAAGTAAGATTATTTGCTCAATATTTTAAATAAAATATTTTAATTACATGAAACAATCTAAAATATTGTTTGTTTTTTTTTTTCAATTTTAAAATGTGAACGCCATCTGGCTGCTAAAGTCTGGAATAAATCACCAGTAAATAGCATGATATTTATTTAACCCATAGAGAAGTTGAAGAATAAGTTTACTAGTTAATAGTTACTAGTATAACAACCAGACATGTTTTAACAAATTTAGTGATTTTTTTTTTAAAAAAGCACGTAATTTTCCGCTCTGTAACAGATACAATTTTCAGATTTTCAGTTACGAAAAATATGAATGAAAGTTTTTATTTGTTTATTATTTTTCTACAAGTAAATCTTATATTATTTTTCAGGCTCCATGATGCAATTGCAGATTGCAAAAATAACATATATAGGTGAGTTATTGGTTAGATTGTTAATATATAAAATACTGCAAAGCTAAAGCTGATATATAGTATGTTCGCGGAAGCGCTATTTACTCTAGGTTATAATGATTTTCCAAAATTTAAAGAGATTATCATTGAAAATAATATTTTGAAATTAATGTCTATGATCTAGTTGAGTAGCAGCTGGAATACAAGTGTCTGAGTTTAAAATATTTATAACGTGATTACATTTATGTTTTTTGATGTAGAATGGGAAATCGGGTATGATGCAAGAGTGTTTATAGTATGGAAATGAATTTGTGATTATGAACATAGTTGTAAGGATATTGGCTGGTGCAATTAAATCGTTCTGGTGAATATTATATAGGACTAAGATCTTGGAGTGAAGGCTATTTTATCGTATTCTTATCGGCAATTGAGGGTTAACTTTGTTAGTTTACCAATTGTTGTTATTTTGTTTATATGTTAGATAGAAGACTTTATATTGGTTCTGAAATTAAGAAGTTTATTAGATCTATAAGTTTCAAATATGTTTCAGCTATGTGACTAATTTTCTTAATGAGGAAGTGCATATTGTGTTGAGAAAGAATTTGATAAAATGTATGTGTAAGTGAATACATATTAGATAGAGTATCGTTGTTTTGTGTAAAGTATAGGGATTAAACGAGATGAATTTAGTAATTGAAGTGTTTTGTTGAGATGGGTTTTGGTCATGAAGGTAATATGGAGTGATGATATATTTTGTCGGTTTTTTTTTTGGTTCTTAAGGCTGGATGTACTTATTGGTGGGTTGAGATGTGTTTGTGAGACCGACCTTTGGTCTGGGTTAGAATCCGTATTAGAAAAAGTGGATTTTGATGTTTGTCTATGTTATAATTTGGAATGTCTGTCAGGGAGAGAGGGAAAATGTGAGTTGTGCAGTTATAGGCAGAGATCAGATAAATGGCAATGGATAAGGAGAGTAGTATTGCGGGGTTTTTGATGGAGGTGGTGTGTTGTGACTGTGGCCCAACTTGGGCCTACGGGGATTGAACCCTATCACTTTGCGAGTACGTCATAGTAGATTTGGATTCCGCGTCACCGGCTGTCCCGTGAACTCGTAAGTGGAATTTTGTCTGTGATCTAGCGAATCAGTTCATTTGTACTAATTTAGTTGGTTTATTATGGTTCTTCACATTTTGTCCCAGCAAACTCATCTAATAAGTTGTTCATTCCATTCGTTGTGGTGTATTTATTCTTTTTCTCACACCTAAGTCGGAGGCTTGCCTTTCTGATTGTCCATTCTGAATCTACATTGATACTTTAGATCTATACTTCTTTATTCTCTAGACCATAATTCTACATCCATACAATTCAAACTAACAGGTAACTAACATATACTCTTTATCTCATGTAAGACCTTAGCGCACTATTGAATGACATTTAGATCCATATTTTACAATTGATCACTACATACGATATTAATTTGCATACTTTTCCAATTTCAGCCCTGATGTGGAAGCCGAGAAGTTGGACTTGGAACCTAGGCGTTTTTAACTTTTCTTGCGTTTATCTACTACTACTGCATCTAATGCTCGTTCGCTTTGGGTCTCTTTCATATACTCAACAGCTATTATACCCTGCTAGGAATATTTTATATATCTCCAGAGCATCTCTGCTTCCATGCTGCTTCTATCTCATCTAACAATAAACTCTCCACACGTGAGGACTGTCCTCGACTCACTTGACCATAACCTTACTCTATCTACGCTTATTTCAAACCCCTCCTTTTGTATACCTTGCCTTGTTTTGGGTTTTGTGGGTTTTTTTGTGTGTGTGTGACAAATCTTTCTTACCAGATTCGCTCTATCACTCTCTTAAGCGAGATTCGCCAAGCACAGAACCGAAATTCATCCGCATATAATAAGGTAGGGGCACCCTCCACTCATCTCCATTTTCTCCGATCATGTTTCGTAACAATTGCCATTTTCCAAAATACCGTAGCATATTACCTTCCTAACAGATTCGACTCAATAATTACTTATTCCGGCTTATAGAATGGTTCTACATGTTCCCCTTCTCTCTCCTTAGCCCGCTTGATATAAGGGTACTTGATTGATCGGCTCTCTTTTCTCCAAGGTCCGTTTGGAACTATACGCTCCATAAAACGCTTTCATTCATACACAACTTCCATGGATATCCAATTCGAAGTCACGCATTATTAGTGCCGCTGCCGCTTTCTGTTGAATCCATATTGCACCAGTTAATGTTTATTTTCTATATCTCTGCAGATTATACATTCTTTGCAACTTTCCTCACTTTCTAGCGCCATTTTTGGATCCTTCCTCCTTTTACTAATAAACCTTCATCCCTCCGAAAATAGCCTATTACACTTCTGTGGCCACACCATCAACCCACACACAGTAATCACGTATCACGCCTCATGTCATTGGTACTGTTAAATATTGTGGCAAGATTTTCGAGTGGTTCTTTCCGACACTGCGCCCTCTACATAAGCCATTGTTCGATCAGTTTACAAAAGCACCATCCCTATTGCATTATTCTAAGCAGATTCCCCTTATTGCTCATTCTTAACCTTTCGCGCCTCCTTCCCAGAAGAGCTTCCTACATTCCTTGTTAGTGTCCTCATTGGAGTGCCTCTTTCCAAAACTGTTCGAGGTATACAGGGTACTTGTTTTCTCCTGACGTATAGCACCTTATTTAAAGTATTCTTTTTTTCTCTTTTTATAATTCTAAGCATGCTTTCTTTGAAACTTCATCAAATTGGGCTTTTAGACTAGGGGCATTCCAACCCACGCTTCTATTTTTACGCTTGTAACTAGCGTTCATCAGCCTCATCATGTCCATCCATTCCGCTGTTAAACATCTTACTTCCTATTTGAAGGAGCGGACATCCACACACTTGCCTTTGCGACCTTGTTTATAATGTATATATAGAACTTTTTTTAAAATGGGATAAAGATAATTTTTAATAAATATATATATGATGAGAGTGATTTTTTAAATGTGATGAGAGGAAATTTATATTTAATATTATATATAATTATATATGAGTGATATATATATATATAATATATAGTTATATATATATTTATAGTGAGTATTATTAATAGTATTATATATTATTTATTTATCAGTGATATATTTATATATATTATAATTATTATATTACAACTTCCAAATTCAATCAATCACAATCTCGCCTCCGTTCTTATCATTTCACCAAAGTTATTTCATCTATACCTGCAGATTAACCATTTCTTCAACAGTTCTGCAACGGTCTACCCATTAGACATCTCCTTGCTAATTAACCTTTATTGTTGCATTATTCGTTCCACTCCATAACAGCAAATTCAGAACAAATATTCCTATCACCTCTTCATTACTGTTTCAATATTATATGATGCAGATTTCCGAAGTGTTCTTTCCACACTCCCTCACATCCATTTCATCGTACAAAAGAGGCACATCCTATTCATTATGTCTGCCGCAGAGTTCCCATTGATTTCTCTTTAATCTTAATAACCTTTCGCGCTTTTCCGTTCCAGAAGAGCTCTCCTTATTCCCCTTGTAAGTCCCCATTTCATCCTCCTTCTTTCCAAACTGTTCATTTTACTCTTCTTTTCTCCTTACGTATGCTATCCTTTTTTAGCTATTTCTGTTTTCCATACTTGATATAATTCCAAGCATCTTTCTTTTGAAATCTTTCATCATCAGTGTTGATATTTAGTTACATTTTAATTACAATAGTCTTCTTTTTTTACTTTTAAGCAGCTTTTTGCAATTCACCATCTTTCATATTTTTCCGCACCTTTTCCCACCCAGATTAACCATTTTCTTACTTCCTACTTTAGTACATCCACGTACTTCATACTTCTTTGGCACTGCTAACAATTGCTTCGCTTCATTACCTATTCTTCCAGATTTGAGTTTCTAGTTTTTTTTCCTATCACTTGTTGCGAGCGAATCAAACTGATTTTACTTGTCGAGCTGCTCTTTATTAGATACTTATCCTTAATTGAACCTTTTGTTACCTTTAACTTCCTCACTCTTTAATTATTACCATTCTGGCACTCTCTTACAAGTTATCCTACCTTCCTCTCCATCTAAGCCCCACGATAATCTTATAATGTTTTTACATTAGAACTATCATAATTTGGGTATATGGTTCATCCGATAATCTTATATTCCCTAATTTACCACAAACCACCTCACTGATTTAACATCCAATGCACATACTTCAACATCTCCTTCTTCACTCACATATCACAAAAAATTACATATACATACTCTTTCACTTCGATACCACTCTTCTACCTAATCACCAACTCTAGTAATATTTTATGGATAACTCTTTGTGTTTATAGAAAGTTATTCACTTACATACACATTAACCTTGATTTCCTCACCGATAAATCAATCACCTTCCTACCAATTAGCAATTTTCCTTCGGACACTGTTTATTTTGTATTTCTTTTTGTATTTTTTATTTTCTTTATTTTATATATTCTTTTATTCATTTCATCTTTTATATTCTTATTACCTAAAACACCTGTTATATGACATCCCCATTTTTTGATCACCTATTCCTTCATTTAGCCTATCCAACCTATCCAATCTGAAGCTCCTACTACGCTTTCCATTCCATAAACAACTCATCAAGATTATCGCTCAAAAACTCGTTACTCTACTCTAACGTTTCCCTCAAGAATGGACCTAATTACGTCACACCTTACACATACGCTTCTTTTTTTGTTTTTTTTTTATTTTGACCTTTATTTTTCAAACTTAAAATATTAACCATTTAGAATTCTCTAGGACTCACACACACAACACAAAGTCTACCATAAAGCTCTGTACCTACAATTAGGTCACTTCATCAGAATTGCAATCTCCTCTCTCTCCACCCTCTCTTTCCTCTTCACCTTACAACCACACATTTTCTTTACACACATTTCAACATTTTTACTTTTTAACCACTCATTTTTACAAAAAACAAAACCGAATGTTTTCCTTCATCTTTGTTTACAGAATCATCAGAGCGAGTAAGAGGAGTTTGCCTTTCCTAAATACATCCATCTCACCTCTCTCTTCTCTTCTCTTCTTCAACATTTTTATATCCTCTGATAATTCATGTACCCTTTCATCACGATTCTACAATTTCGCCCGAAAAATTAAGAAGGCCGTATTAACGGCCGATCCAACGACCAGTCTCCGAGGCTTTGGCAATCAGCATTCCTAGGGCAAGAGATAAGTGGGGGTAGTCGGGGTTTCAGCCATAACCCAAAACTCGGCGTCGGAAACCGTCCGCTTCGTGGGCCTTAGAGTCGCCTTCTACGACTAAGGAGTCTTGTTTTCAATAGGACATACAAGTGTAAGGGAGTTAATTCTTTTTGGGTTCTCTCCCACACATTTCATAGGGATCAATATGAGGTAGTATAGTTGGTATGGCTCTGTTTAGGTGGTTTGTCTAAGAATGAGGGGTTTTGTTAGTTTCTTTTTGGAAGTATTTTTTGCGTTATGATTTGATATGGGTTTGGTATAATTGTTTGTGGTCATATATGTTGCCTGGAGGAATGAGCTGTGTAGAAAGATATGAACGCAAAAAGAGAGGAAAGGCGCTAGCTTCATTAAATATTAAATGGGATGGTATTACAAGTGGCTTTGGGGTGCCGGGATCGAGTATCGTGATACTTTCTTCCTCCCTGATATATATATATTATTATATTTATTTATAATATAGTATATATATAATATATATATATATATATTATATATA
>JABUQX010069974.1:12500-27794 GCA_015478945.1 Trachelipus rathkii | reverse complement strand
AATATACTTATATATATATATATATATATATATACCATATATACGGTGACTTTATCATAACCTATATATATATATATATATATATATGCTGCTGCTGCTGCTATATATATATATATATATATATGAGGAAACTTAACACAGCGAAATTAAACGACACACTCTTACTCGATTACTATGGCTACCGATGCTTTGTACAGAAAAATATGAAACTCAACATTATGCACCCTGGATTAAGAAAATCATTATTTACATAATTTTATTTTACTATGTTATAAATTTGTAAATCATTTTGTTTTTAATAAAATTTCAAGAAATTCTATTAAAAACATGTACTCTAAGGACCCTAAAGCAGTAAGGCAGTAGTACAAGCATCTAGACACCCAACTATACCCCTTGCAATCCATGTCTTGCTCTATTGACTTACTGCTTTACATATCGTTTTACTGCTTTACACCATATTTTTTTGGTATGTATTAAGTGTAAACATAACAAAAATAAGTTCTATCAAGGAGCATGACATATAATTTATTAAAAACATTCTATGCTTTTACTAAATCTTTTTAATCTTTTAATGTTTATAACAAATATACTAATTGTTCACTTACATTTATATTTTTCATTCAACGTTAACACATATAATAAGTTCCTTTGTACGATTACAACATAAATTTTAGTCTTTTAGCATATATGCCATACTTTACGTATGAATAAATTGGTAACATTAACAAATTCATTTCTTAATATCTGTAAATAGCTTACATAACCTTACAAAACTTAAACTAAAGTTGTAAGAAATTCTATTAAAAACATGTACTTTACGGACCCTTAAGCAGTAAAGCAGTAGCACAAGCATCTAGAAACCCAGCTATACCTCTTGCCAAACCATGGCTTGCTCTATTGACTTACTGCTTTACATACCGTTTTACTGCTTTACGCGTAAGGGCGTAAGCGGCCTTACCCTTCCGACGGAGGGGTAAGGCCTCAGCCCTTTGGGCTGATGCCTTGGCTGCCACTTAGCCCCCTTCGAGGGTGACCCCAAATGGAACTTCACGAAATTTTGTTACTGATAGCAATTTTATTCATATGCAAGGCTTGTTAGATATGCTATTTTTTTTATAAACATTGAACGAATAAATCTACGTTGTGATCGTCTAAGAGAACTTATTTTAGGTAATGTTAGAGTCGTATTGATACTTAAATATGATTTGAATCACTTGTAGTATGCTAAATTAGCATTGGTATGTCACAGATTTGGTAGAAAATGGGAGATATGTTAAATTTTATGGACAATGCTGGTTACTTTCCCTTGATAAACAGAGAGCAATTTATGAAAGCAATTTGTTCGTATGTAAGGTATGTTATGACTCGCCATGTTCTTAGTTCAGTTTAAGTTACTTTATCTTTAGTGACGCTAAAACGTTGTTACGTTAGCATTTAGACGTTGGTTAGTGCTATAGCTAGGTTAGGTTATGTTAAATTTTTGTTGTGTTTGCTAAATATTACAATGTTAATGCTATATTAACATTGATATGGTATAGATATGAATGAAAGGCACGGCTAGGTTGACTATTGTTTGGGTGATGATAGCTTATTTGCCGTAGACACACAGGTAACTTTGCTAATGGTTACAGTTTATTCGTCGGCCAGTGTGATATTTTGTTTAGATTATAATAATTTTTTTCTAAGTTGTGATAAATACAGCTATGTTAGTGTAAATTAACATTGATGTGACTGTCTAGTAAGGTTAGGTTAAGCTTTGTAGGTGATATTCGTCACTTTGCTGTTCCTAAGCTGTTAGCTATGGTTATGTTATCTGCTTATTCATTCTTAAGGTTTGCTAGCTTTTTTTATAATGTTTTTAGTTTAGGTGATATGAAATTAGTTTTACAGATGTTAAAACTTTGTTATATATATATATATATATATATATATATATATATATATATATATATATATAGATAGCTATTTCTATCTTAAAAAACGATAGCAGTACTAATTTTTTTGCTTTCTTCTATTAGTAATACTTGCAATTTATTTTTACTTGGAAATTTACATAGAAATGGAAATAAAGCTTGATAAAAGAATATTTACCAACCCATTTGTTTTTGTTGGCGCTTCATTTGTTCAATAATTTTCACCGAGCTCATTGATGCGTTTTTTTATTAAGTAGCTCGAATCGTTACTCTACCTAATTCAAAACAAGAGCTACATAGTTTACATTTTTAGGTCAAATACGTGCGTATTAAGGACACTATCAAGGGCGTGCTCCCGCCAACAATATTTCGTAATAGCTGTACACTAATGAAGGCTTATGTTGCCGATTTTGATCTAGACGTGTCAGGTTGTCTACGTAGACATGTCTATAGACCAATCCCGTCTACGGGCGTGTCTCGAGACCAAAAATCGCAGGTCTAAAGTCTCCCAATCGGAATGGGAGACTTCATGCAACGTTAGACATGTTGCGCAACATTTTGATAGTGTGGACGTCACTCGGCAGTCTAGAGGCGAGACACGGCAAGTTAAAAGATGTGGCTAATTTTAACCATTTTGGCTAATTTCATAAGTTGCCTGCTAAAAGGTGCTGAGCAATGTTTGTCGACATAAAAAATGGTCGACCAAATTTTATATAAAAACAATTCAAACAAAATCGACACACTAAATGAACAATGCCAAATGATCGACTCCAATAAAAAGTAATACAATAGATTACTATATATATATATATATATATATATATATATATATATATATATATATCTCCCATATATATATATATATATATATCTTCTTCTTCTATATATATATATATATATATATTGAAACCCTCTGAAATGATGAAAAAATTTTTTATATATATATATATATATATATATATACATATATATATATATACATATATATATATATATATATATATAACTATATATATATATATATATATATCTTAACCTTATATATAATAATATATATATATATATACTGCCTCTCTCTTTCACTGCCTATATATATATATATATATCTATATATACGAAAGGAGGGGGGCTCGAGCAGACGGGGAACATAGGGGATGTTTTCCATACGTAGGAGCGGAGGAACCCCCGCGACGCCCAAGACCAAAGAGCAGGGTTCCGGAGATCCTCCCGGAGGGGGGGAAATATCCTACCCTGCCGTTCCCCGGAAGGCCTAGAGATCCGACTCCTGCATCTCTGCGGTCAACCCTGGTAGTCTTTAGTTTTAAACACCACCCAACATTAAAGGTCAACGTAATTCAAAATCAGTTGGCGTCAGCCGGGTGAAATTTCGAAAACCCATGGCGTCTTCCAGTCTAGGTCCTTCTGCGAGCACTTCGCGCGTCCATCAACGTTTACGTTTTCGCGTTCTTTCACCTGTAATTAGCACTAAGCAGGAACTCATTCCACACAAAACAATGTCCTCCATGGTGGACTGCGAAGATGAGACTGAGAAATTCACATCGTAGTGTGGACGCTAGACGTGACAAAGAACGGTGTCTCTAGACGGTCTATAGACCGTGTCTCGAGACCGTCTCTAGACGGTCTATAGACAAATCGCGCAACATGTCTACTAGTGTGTACTAGGCTTTTTAAGACGTATTCACGTCAAATATACAAAATTATTGTTTAAACAAGAACATTCAAATGTGTTTGGACTCGTTTCTGCAGCTCATTTGTTGCATATATTTAAATATATATATATATATATATATATATATATATATATATATATATATATATATATATATATATATATATATATTTATTTATATATAACTTATCAACAACGGAATAACAATATCGCTAGATGCACTGCATGTTTAACTATTTACATAAGTAAATAAAAATAATAATAATAATAATAATAAAAATAATAATAATAATAATAATAATAATAATAATAATAATAATAATAATAATAATAATAATAATAATAATAATATATATATATATATACTTATATAATATAATTTATATATATAATAATAATAAATAATATATATATATATATATATATATATATATATATATATATATATATATATATATATATATATATATATATATATATATATATATATATATATTTTTTTTTAAAAATAATAATATCTTATATATATATATATATATATATATATATATATATATATATATATATATATTTGGTTTATTATTAAAGTAAATTATTATTTGATAGCCTTTGTTTGCCTGGTGTTTATTTCTCCCTGATCAATATTTCCTTGTTTGATATTGCAATTAGTGAAAGATATGACAAGAAACACGAAATTAAAGTTTGGTTACATCATTCTCTGACTATTTCCACGTAGAATAGTTTCAACTGAAAACCTTTACTTCAGTTTATGTTAATAAAATATTTTCACATATTAATCTATTTTTTCCATCTGTATTGCCTGTTACTTTCTTCCGATTGCCTCAGGACGCATCGATTCTTAAGAAATAATCCTTATGGGTTGATGTGGCTAATGTAATAAGAATACAGTTGTGACTTTATGATTATTATGGTTTTGTAGTTTTGGATTTTTGGTGTCATTGAAAGAATAAAACTTTTAAAGTTGACTTGAGTAGGTAACATTAACATTTGTAAAATTGTGGTAAGAAATAGCCATAACGAACGATTTTTATTATAGTAGGGCAGGGAGGAACCTGATACACACAAAAAAGCAGGGTTATGTATTATCATTCAATAAAATTTAAATCTTTAATTTAGAGGTGTAATCAAACATTTTTTGTAGCGTCTTTGATTGTATATCTTAGTATCTCAAGGGTAAAACAAAGGTTGAATTTGAAGTTCTTTTATACAATATCTTGAGGGTTATATCTCGTAAATGATATTACAAATATCATTCATTAAAGGAGACAGTTTCTTTTTCTGCCGTTCTATGTTAGGAATAATTTTTTATTTTTTAAATTTTTATAACATTATTGCTAGAGAGCTAATGAAAATTTTTTCATTATTATATTTTATAAGGTACAACTCCGCTTACAATATTATATTAATTTTTTATTTATTACAATCGTACCAAGAAGGTGGCTTCATCTTCTACATATTGTAACAAATTTAAATTTTTTTTTCTGGCTAACCATTCCTACTACCAAGTATCCAGTCGTGTACGCCTTAGGAGTAGTTGTGGTTGGGAAAGGGGGTCGACTGTCTGGTGGGGGTTGGTGCACCCTTCACCCACTAAATAGCCGGTATATATATATATATATATATAATATATATATTATATATAATAATATAATTATATTATATATATATTATAGAATTTATCATATATATAAATATATATATTATATATATATATATATATATTATATATTCAAAAGAATCCTGTAAATTATTCATTAACCACAAAAATCTAAGCAAATATTTGAAAAAATTTTACTTTTCTCTTTGAAACTCCAAATTTTATGATCCTTGATTGCAAATTTAAAAAGGAAAAGAATTTCTTGATGAGATAAAAAATTGGAAAAATTTTTGCTCATTTTTTTATCTCATTTTCAAAAATGTCTTTTCTTCTGTTACAATGTGACGTCACATGTGCGTAGGTTCTTTTATTATGACGTCACATAAAAGTAGCGAGTTAAGAGTTTTAGTGGTTGAAGGGGTTTTGTAATTTCAAGTCTTCAACAATGGCCGAAATTGAGGGAGATTTTGGACCTTATTATATCTTTACAATAGATAAATTTGTATTGCACAGAAAGGTTTATAAAAATTTAAATTGATAAGGGTAGGGGATTCTAATCCCTGAAAGCACCGCGCTAAGGCCAGAGCGTTACACTGTTTTATTAGAACAATTTTTGTATTTTTGTTCGTTCAGATTAACAGAAATTCAAAATAAAAAAGGGATTTTTTTCTTTAAATTTGAGGAGCAAGATAACTTTTTGAAATTTTTCTTTTAATTTTAATTTAAGTTTATTATACATATATATATATATATATATATATATATATAATATACTATAAATATATATATATATATATAATATATATATAATATTATATATATATATATATATTATATATTATATATATATGTTTATTATGTATTTATATATATATATATATATTATGTACGATTATATGTATATATATATAACAAATACTATATATATTATTATATTTTATATATATTATACGTGAAATGGTCTCGTAGTTATCTAACCTATTTAATCATTTCTGTACATTTTATTTTCATGATTCATAAAGTAAGAATTGTGATGTTTACAGGAAATTAAAATATCAATTTATTTCTAATATATTATAATATTTATTATATTATATATGTTCTGATATATATATATATAACACATATATATTTTATCTTTATGCAGTGTATACTTACAATATTATATATATATATATATATATATATATATATATATATATATATATATATATATATTTTTATATATATATATATATAATATTTATATAATATATATATATAATATAATACAAGATAAAAAACACCGCTTACGGCAGATCCCTACTCTAGCGAAGGGGGAGTATTTGATCAACATCCGAGCAGACGAAGCAAGTTAAAGGGGAAAGCTCCACATTCTTCCACCGCTACCAATTACGAACCAGGGACCCTCGCTTTGTTTTGGTGTTTGCTCTAGCCACTGAGCTTTCGGGGCGCTTTTTATTAAATACAATAATATAAAGTTGGAAAAAAATAATATAATAAATATAGTACTCGAGATCACATACTAAATGCATACATATAAACATCATATATAAATATATATTATATATTATATTTATATTATATATATATATATTATATTATATATATATATTATAATATATATAATATATTATATATATATATATTTATATATATATATATATATATATTATATATTATATATATATATATATATATATATATATATATATATAATTATTATATATATATATATATATATTATATATATAATATAATATATATATTAATATATAATATGTATCATATATATATATATCATATATATATATATATTATATAAAAAAAAAAAAATATATATATAATTAATTATATATATATATATATATATTATATATAATTATATTTATATATATATCTATATTATATATATTAAATCTGCAATCAAAGCTTCTTGTTATTATATCAATATGTAATGTTTGATATTATTACAATATTACTATCAATAACACTTAACACTATTTAATCGACACATGAACTAGTAATTAACTAATTATTAATCAACGATATACCAATCTAACACTAACGCTATTAAAGATAACATAAATATTAACTAAATTAATAAATTATACTCTTTTAACAAATTATTTTACACTTAGGCACTTGGAATGTGGGAGGTAAGGCGTGACTGTAGATCTTCGATCTATCATGGGAAGAGGCAAACAGCTTGAATATATCGCTTCGCCAACTCCCATGGCATTTTTGAGAAAGTTCACCTGATGACTAAATGTCTAATGTCACATTATATGCAACTTTGAAATTTTATATATATTCATATATTATTATATATATTATATATATTATATATATATATTATATCTATATATATTATATATATTATATATATATATATTATATATATATATATATATATATATACTATATTACTATTATATATAGTTAGTCGATGGTTCCCGGTTTGAGCGATGCCAGCCTTTTCGATATTAAAGGAATAGAGTTATAGGTCTAAAACTTGGAATATAATGTATGTATGGGATAAGGACGAATCCGTGTAAATTTCAAGTCTGTAGGATGTATATAGAGGGGGGTCACCCGAGAGCGTAGCCGCTACGCCCGCGTTTATACCCTTTTGGCTTTCCAAACCCGAGATTGAGTTAGGCCTAACGGCTAATCATCGACCCAGGTGTTCAATGCGCATGAGAGAGAGAGAGCGACCGAGAGAGCGCGCGCGCGCGTGCGTGCACATACACCAATGTTATATTATTATTATACGTCGAAGATTTCGATTTCCGAGGAATCGAATCTCGAGTGAAAAACGATCCTGTTAAGGGATCGTTTTTTACTGCACATCCGACTTTGCTTTCGCGCGTGCCGCGTCTTCGCTCCGGTTTCCGACGCCGACGTTGAAGCCAGCCTGCCTCCGACTCCGATCTTATCGTATCGTGCTAAAATTTGGAGGATCGGTTAGATGGGGAGGTACCTCATTGTAATACGAAGTTCAGCCTGCGTGGGTCCCCGAAGGGGGGACCCCCCCCATTAAAACATTAAATATTGACGTAGAGTGAAAATTTGGTGAGAGATTCAGAGTTGAGTTCTCTAGAAAGACTTGTCACTCGGGAATTCAAGGAGTTGGCAACCCGGCACCGGTGCTGGAGCACTGCGGTGCCAAGTTAATAAACATGCGTCGTATAAACAATGTTGGTGTGCTTTAAGGGTTATTGGGTCGTAGAGTTTCGGAATCTGATTGTTATAAGCCCGTGTAGGGTGTCTAGGACCCCCTTATTGGGGGGTCTCGACTGAAAAAAAGAGCACAGAGTGCAAAAAACAAAGGAGGAATGAAGAAGGATGAAGGAAGAAATCAAAGCAGGTAAGAGGTTTGAGAAGGCGAGTCTGACTCAGAAGAGTAAGAAGGGGACAGCTGCACCGGTGCTGGCTCCGGTGCGGCGCCGAGTTATTAAAATATTTGTGTAATGATGGCAATATTGGTGGTCCTTTATCTGTTTTCCGAGTCTGTAGATTTCGAAAATAAATGGTTTCAGAACATCAAGAAATAAAATTTCTTAATTCTTTTTTATGTTTTAACTTTACAAATTTACGTTTTAGCATACCCTAAACGCAGTAATCACTAAAATAAGCACATCCAGCCAGCAATCCGGTAACCCTCCTGACCATCTGTGATTATTGATCTATTGCTTAAGGTCAAATTTTGAGTATCATTTTGGATAACATAACATAAAATCAAGTTCTTATACAAAGATCAGAACGAATACATGCTGACGTAACAAAGTTTTCGCATTCATAAAGCTTACTTAACATCCATCTGAACTACTGATATAACCCAAGACAAACTTAGCACATCTTAAGCAGGAAAACTGTTAACGTTAAAAAAGTTCCACACTTAACAACGTAAAGTACTTATTCACATTGATCAAGCATGTCCTCTAACATAGAAACAATGTTAATTTGTACATTAAATGATATTTAACAATTTACTATAACCTTGTGTAATTATTCATATAAGACGCAACGGGAGTGTACAAAACAAAGTTTTCCTATAAAATATTTTTTAGTAAAATGAATAAAGAATATAATAATACAACGACAAACCTGACACATCTTAGCCAAGAATAATGGGTTAATCATCATCAAAGATCCACACTTATCAATCAGTAAAAGTAACTAAACAAGACTCACAAAACACTATTCCATTCATACTTTTATCCAACCAAATCTCCAACATGAACAATGTTTTTTACATTACATAGTATTTTAACAAAAAAAATTTTACCATAACTCCACTAACCAGCATAAGCCTAAGGGGGTAAGACAAACAAAGTACATGTTTTACTCTCTGTAAAGCTAAAATATGAATAACGTACTTAGCACCCAACAACCAGACGAATAAACAGCTCCATCAGCAATGGTAAATAAATCGAACATAAGAGGGAACTAAAACAAGTTTTCATTTTTTAAAACATATAATTTTTCAATTGAAAGGAGTGTTATAATAAAGACATAAAAATATAATACATAAAAATTAAGTTTATTTTAAATATTGTAATTCATCTGATCCGCGAACATAGGATTCAAGGCAAGTTGGGTAAGCCATATTATCTCTCTACAAGATCAACATCCTTTGAAAGGATGTAGTATACATTGCATTCAGCTGCACTAAACATTTTTCCGGTATATTTTGATTCGCAGCACTCATTCTCTCATCAAGAGAGAAGTAAACTTATCCAAACTGATAGTTATTAATGCACCCCTGTATACGGCGTATGGGAAACCGCATGTTTCGGTGTAAATATCATAGATTAACCATGTGCTATACGTATTAAGTCCTCAAGTATTTCAACATCGTTAAGATGCGATGTTAATTCGTTTTTTTATTTTAAGCAATGCTGTAATATTTTCAGATGTTCGGAACTGTGAAACTATACACGTACGCTGAAGGTTTACACAATCGATGGGCTTTCCAAATAGTTGCGTACATCAAGGGTTTTAAATACTCACATGATGAGAACGCAACGTCTATTTATTATCACCTCTTCACACTGTCACTCTGATAGATATTTCCGTACTCATCCGATCCAATTGGATAACATACTCCCTTATCCTCTAGCCAGTGCAGCAGCGATATCGATAAATCTTGTGAATCCATCAGCACAAACGAATAAAGGTTTATTATTTGAACCTCTGGCAGGAATACAGGCAATGTATCGGTATCCGTCCGGTTGACGGTTAAATATAAATGACACATTGTGGGATACGAAGCTCCTTGGTAAAGAAATATCAACACAGGTGTAGAGATGGTGGGGAGATACATCGCGTACCAATACAACGAAAGATGTCCTACTGAAGGAAATTCGTATGCGAAAGCAACTTATAGGCAATGAGATTCTTTCTTTCGCCAATCAGAAGAAAGTAAACAAGAATACACCGCACAAACGAACCATATCCGTTCAAAAGGGTATATATTCTTCGTTAAGACCAACAACAACAACACAAACACAACAACAACACAATAACAGTTACAAAAATAAGTTCTTTATAAACTAACCAACGAATATATGCTAACGTAACATTGTTTTCACATTAATAAAGCTAACATAGCATTACCAGAGCTAAGAATATAAGGCGCAATGACAAAACCTAACGCCCCTCACCCCCGAATAAACTACTAACATTAACAAAGTTCCATACTTAACAACACTAAAGTAGCTAGTACAGCGTACAAAACGTAACCTATTCACACTTTTTCAAGCATATCTCTAACATATCATTGTTAATTTTACATTAACACTATTGATTTACGTAGCATTTAGAGTATCATTTCGGATAAACATAGCACAAAATGACTTCTTTATATACTAACCACCGAATATATGCTAACATAACAATGTTTTCACATTATAAAGCTAACATAGCATCATATGAACTAAGAAAAATAAATGTACAACGACAAACTAACACAACTTAGCACGAATAAAGGGTTACATTAAAACACAAGTTCCCCACTTAACCCCGGTAAAGTAACTAACTTTACATACAAAACGTAACCTATTCATACTTTTTCCACGCGTATCTCTAACATATTAACATTAATCTTACATTGACACAGTAACATTTATCAAAAAATATGTCATAACCATACCTAACCATCATAATACCTAACGAGTAAAGACGAATAAAGTAAAGTTTTTAGGCTTATCTCTTTTAGACTCCGCCCTCCTTCAGAAAATTCCAACTCTAAACAGGAAAAATGATTTTTAGGCTTTAACTATTTGCAATTTTACATTAACATCGTAACATTTAAAAAAAATTTATATAAACCTGCCTAATCATCATACTGACAAAGATTATAATGCTGACGTAACAAATTGTTTTACATTCAACTTCGTAACATTTAAACAAAAAAAAAAAAAAAATTCATCATAACCTGCGTCTAAATATCATAATCCCAACGAATAATTGCAGACATAACAAGTTTTTAAACCAAACTAACAAAAAAATAACACTTTTATCCTGACACAGCATAAAAAATATGTTCTTTGAATAAAATATCACAGTAAAACGTATAGTCTTACTGATTTTAGCAGTAAACTCAGTTAAATCAGTAAAATCAAAACTACCCAATCTCAGCAGTTCCCCTTACCCACCCACCTGGCTGTGACTTTGAACTATTGATTCAGGTTCTATTTCGCAGCATTCATTTTGGCTAAACATAACATAAAAAACTAAGTTTCTTTATATACTGACCTACGAATATATGATCAACCAACAAAGTTTTAGCCTCAAAAAGCTAACATATCATAACCGCAACTAGGAATATAATGTACAAATGCAAACCTAACATACATCACGTATGAATAATCAGCTAAGATCCTGAAAATTCCCTACTTTTCAAAGGTAAAGTGGCTAACAAGTCATACAATACTCGATATGTTCCCACTTTTCGCTCATATCAGCAACAGGTAAAGCCATATTTCTAAGCAAAATCTTAACAAAGTGATTGTACCAAATTTGAACTATGAAGTTGGACACTGCTTCTCAAAATGTCACTCGATTTGAGTATCAAACTACCATTGTGACCTATGAATAAACGTAGACATTAAGCAAAATTCTAGGGCAACTAACATACTCAACAAAAACTTAAACCTGGCCTCAGTCTTCTACAATAATCGCAGCTTTAGCACAGTAATATTTAACAAAACTCATATTTATTAACAATCAGTGTTATCCCACATTGTGCATAGTAATATTTAACTACTACGTGCTAATACATTACGAGAATAAACAGTTTTCATCAACCAAGAGTAGTATCTAAAGCAACACATCACCTCCCAAGAGAAAACCCAGGTGGGATGCGCCCCTTGAAAGGGTGTGAATCCTGCAAGGGGGGATCACCCAAGGGGTGGTAAGCGGGCATTAACCCCTCCGAAGGAGGGGTAAGGCCTTGTGCTATACGTATTAAGTCCTCAAGTATGTCAACACCTTCGGGGTGATCCCCCTCGCAGGATTCATACCCTTTCATGGGGCACATCCCCCTGGGTTTTCTCTCGGAAGGTAATGTGTTGCTTTAGATACTCTTGGTTGATGAAAACTGTTTATTCGTAAGTTAGGCACGTTATGTTAAATATTACTATGACAATGTGGGAATAACACTGATTTGTTCAGAGAATGATGGTTTTTTGCTAAGAATATTACTGTGCTAGCTGACGATGGATGTGTTTAGAAACGTGAGCCTAGGTTAAGTTTTTGTTGAGTAATGTTAGGTTTGCCCTAGAATTTTGCTAATGTCTACGTTTATTCATAGGTCAAATGGTGTTATACTCGAAACGAGTGACATTTTGATGAAGGCAGTGTCAATTCATAGTTCAAGATGGTGGTATCTTTGATAGATTGATCACTTTGTTAAGGGATTTTGTTAGATAATATGGCTTTTACCTGTTGCTGATATGAGCGAAAAGTGGGAACATATCGAGTATTGTATGACTTGTTAGCCACTTTACCTTTGAAAAGTAGGGAATTTTCAGGATCTTAGCTGATTATTCATACGTGATGTATGTTAGGTTTGTATTTGTGTAAATTATTTTCTTAGTTGCGGTTATGATATGTTAGCTTTATTGATGCTAAAACTTTGTTGGTTGATTATATATTCGTAGGTCAGTATATAAAGAACTTATTTTTATGTTATGTTTATCCAAAATGATGCTCGAAATATGACCTGAATCAATAGTTCAATAGATCACAGCCAGGTGGGTGGGGTAGGGGACTGCTGAGATGGGTAGTTTGATTTACTGATTTACTGATTTACTGCTTTAAAATCAGTAAACTATTACGTTTTACTGTGATATTTTATTCAAAGAACTTATTTTTATGCTGTGTCAGGATAAAATTTTGTTATTTTTTTGTTATGTTTGGTTAAAACTTTGTTATGTTTGCAATTATTCGATGGGGGTTATGATATTTAGACGAGGTTATGATGAATTTTTTTTTTTGTTTTGTTAAATGTTACGAAGTTGATGTAAAACATTTGTTACGTCAGCTTTATATTCTTTGTCAGTATGATGATTAGACAGGTTTATGCTAAACTTTTGTTAAATGTTACGATGTTAATGTAAAATTGCAAATAGTTAAAGCCTAAAATCATTTTTCATGTTTAGAGTTGGTATTTTCTGAAAGGAGGCGGAGTCTAAAAAGAGATAAGCCTAAAAACTTTACTTTATTCGTCTTTACTCGTTAGGTATTATGATGGTTAGGTATGGTTATGACATATTTTTTGATAAATGTTACTGTGTCAATGTAAGATTAATGTTAATATGTTAGAGATACGCGTGGAAAAAGTATGAATGGTTACGTTTTGTATGTAAAATTAGTTACTTTACCGGGGTTAAGTGTGAACTTTGTTAATGTTAACCCTTTATTCGTGCTTAAGTTGTGTTTGGTTTGTCGTTGTACATTATTTTCTTAGTTCATATGATGCTATGTTAGCTTTATTAATGTGAAAACATTGTTATGTTAGCATATATTCGGTGGTTAGTATATAAAGAAGTCATTTTGTGCTATGTTTATCCGAAATGATACTCTAAATGCTACGTAAATCAATAGCGTTAATGTAAATTAACAATGATTGTTAGAGATTATGTTGCAAAAAAGGGTGTGAATAAGGTTACGTTTTGTCACGCTGTCTCAGCTACTTTTAGTGTCTTTGTTAAGTATAGGAACTTTGGTTTAATGTATAGTAGTTCTACTTCGGGAACGTGGAGCGAGAGTCATTAGGGTTCTGATCTTATTGCGTCACCTAATAATTCACCTGGGAACTTATGATGATGCTATGTTAGTTTATTAATGTGAAACATTGTAACGTTAGCATATATTCGTTGGTTGGTATAATAAAGAACTTATTTTTTGTTATTGTTTTATTGTTGTTGTTGTTGTTGTTGTTGTTGTTTGTTGTTGTTGTCTAACAGAAATATATACCCTTTTGAACACTGAATTATGGTTCGTTCGTGCGTTGTATTTCTTGTTTCCCCTTCTTCTGATTGGCTGAAAAGAAAGGAATTCATTCCTTAAGGGTTGTTTACGATACGATTTCCTTCAGTAGGACATTTTTTCGTTGTATTTTGGTACGATGTCATCTCCCCACATCTCTACACCTGTTGTTGATATCTTACAAGGAGCTATCGTTATTCCCAGCGTGTGTCATTTATATTTAATCGTCAACCGGACGGATACCGATACATTGGCCTGTATTCCGGCCAGAAGGTTCAAATAATAGACTTTATTTCGTTTGTGCCGAATGGATTTATCAGATTATCGTATCGTGCTGCCTTGGCTAGGATAAGGATATGTTATCCAATGGATCGATGAGTAGTGAAATTATCTATCAGAGGTGACAGTGTGAGAGGTCATAATAGAATAGAGACGTTGCGTTTCATCAATGTGACGGTATTAAAACCTTGATGTACGCAACTATTGGAAACCATCGATTGTGTAACCTTCATGCGTACGTGTATGGTTTCACAGTTCGACACATCTGAAATATTTACAGATTGCTTAAAAAATAA
>JABUQX010069974.1:0-2500 GCA_015478945.1 Trachelipus rathkii | reverse complement strand
ACAGGGCTGAAACTACCCGAAGAAGGATTACTAATTCACCAATTTTTTTATAAATCGGAATGGTAAATTTGTGAAATTATCATCCTTGATGATTTGGCGAATTTCAAAAGTTTGGAGGAAATATTAGCCAGTTTTCATACCTTCTATGTATAAGGAAATAAGAAATTACCAAGTCTGTTTGCTCAAAGACCCAAAAAAATGGTTACATAATGTGACAGCTTTATATCACTGTAGTGAACTATTCTTTAAGGGTTTTTTCCTCTATGTTTGAATTTGATTAGAACATTATGTTTCTTATGTTTTTTTGGTTGCGCTGAATACCAAAAACATCAGTATTGGTTTTGCCTGCAAAAAGTCGAAGTGGATTGCTGTTAATTCCATATTAACAACAACAAACAATTAACGAAAAACACGAAAAAAGACAACGCAGATCGAGTATAAAAACGGTCATGATCTTAAGACAGCTCGTCAACGACAATTGGATGCAACCCTGCCTTCCAATAGCTCAAAACAGATGCCTAAATAAAAGTTTTATTCGTGAAGATATTCATTGTATGATAAATGGCAAATATATTTTGGATCACATTAGAAAGAACATATATTACGCATCTAACATTCAATTACGACTTTTCATCCTTAATGAAATAGACTCCAAAAAAACAATCAACTATTCATAAAGTAAAAAGATTACTCCCCTGTTTTGCCTTTCATCATTATCACCCTATCCAATATATATATTTTATAGGGCAATGTATTAATTGGAAGATCATTATTTATTAGGTCATGTGACCTGTTTGGTATTTCTACCCATTTTGCCACTGTTCATCTTTGAAAAAATCATTCTTTTTTGCATTATGTATTACATGTTCTTTTTCTTCTGCGAAATACGTGATTATCTAATAAATTTGGATCTCATAGAACTCAACAACACATCAACACTATGCTTTTTTTCTACCATCATCTCAGCGCAACAACATTACCATAAATATTTGTTCCCTCAGCGCACGATATATCTATAATCCCGTCCTAACACAATAATACTATCTTAATTAATGCTCAATAATAAAATTATCTTAGAATGCTGCATTTAAATAAAAAATATTCACTAAATAATTAACAAATTTTTATAACAAAATTATTGGGATTATAATAGATAAAAAAAAAACCAAGGAGTGTCATCGTAAATGTTATTTTTTATTATTTTTATTTCTTTTTTCTTTTTTTAACAACCAAGAATTCTATAATAAAATATTAGAGAATTTCTTGATCAGCCAACTTTCTTTAATGTATGAATTTATATAAATATTTATCTTATGTTTAAGTAAATCATGTCATTCTCATCTCTGCTCTCTCTCTCTCTCTCTTGCTCTCTGCTCTCTCGATCTTCTCCTCTATCTCTGCTCTCTTCCTCTAAAACGCACACACAACAAACACACACCTACTCACACTTATACATACAACACTCACACACAACCCGATACATTATTATAATATATTGATATATAATAAATATATTGCGAGCTCTATCATTATATATATTCTTTATATATAAAAAAATTATAAAATAAACTTCGTAAATATACGATTAATTCGTAGAAATTATAGAGTGAAATTTATAGAATATATTATATAGTATATATATATTACTAAAGGGAAAGATTTGACTTCATATAAGGATATGCCATTTTAATTATGAACGCCAATCTCTCAACCGCCTTCATTGCCATTCATTTTTATTCGGTTTCATATAGTTATCTGTGGTAAGGATGCTTCTTGACTAATGATATTCCCCCTTTGTTTTAGTTCTTAGTTACATTATTATTTGTTTGCCTTTAAATTCATAAGAATCCGAATATCTATTTTTTATGTCCTCATTATATCCTGCCCCTGAAGATTTAGCAGAAACTCATGTTGAGTAGCTCTATAAATACCAAACTGATTGTCATTGAAATTTTGAAATTACTGATTTGGGCTAGATGGGCCCAAGATGGAGAACAAAAAGAAGTAGATGAGAATGAGAGTTGTGAGGAAAACAAGAGAGCAATGAAAACAAGAGAACGAGGGAATAGAGAATGGTGAAGAGAAGAGGTACGAAGGAGAACAAGAAGAAGGGGAAAGGAAGAAGAAGGAAGAAGAAGTAAGACGTGTCTTCGTCCCAACGTGTCAATAGAATCTTTAGATCTCTGTATTCGTTTTAATTCTTTCTCTATTTTTGTTGTGTTCAAAGGATCGATGCAGTTGTGGAAAGAAAGACGCAATCTGCCCTTCATGATAGTTGATGGAAACCCTCCATTTTATAATAAGCTCAGTCGTACTTCGTTCTCCTTCTAGAATATTATTATAGTATACGATTGATATATATTATATTATAGAGTACTAGTATTAGTTCTTAATAGTACTGATAATCTATCTATATATTATATATCATATTATAATATATATAGGTATTATATAATACTAATATAGTTATATATATATGTAATTATATATAATTATATAT
>JABUQX010069973.1:27500-47621 GCA_015478945.1 Trachelipus rathkii | reverse complement strand
ATCACCACCATTACTCTTCATACCACCACTATCATCATACCTCACCACCCTACCTCACTACCACTCTATTACTCTTTCATAGCACTCTACCGTGACCATCAATACCACTTTGAATCCGCGTTCTGTTACTTAATTTCCAGCAATACATTAAAAATTCACTCTGCCACCACAAACAATTACCACTATCACTTTCCTATACCACTCTACCACTATTACTACTCACTAACAAGCCACTAAAGATTTGCTCAAGTAAATAAAGTAACTCAGTCAACAATATAAATTAAATGTAAATAAATAAATAATAAAAAGTTATTTAAATGTCCCAAATCTCACTCATAATGAATCCAATCACCCAAGTCTCTGTAGAAGAGAAGATATACACAGGTAAAATGAATCAAAGAAACAGTACAGCCTCCGTGCTTAGATATACGAGTGGGGTGCCAGTTGTCTAGGCAGAAGATCCAAACTAATTTTAACCAGACTTATAGTCAGCTTTGCACTATATCTGCTTATGTATGGGCGTTCGAACGTCGTTGATCTTTTGGGGCTTGGTCCTTACCGATAGACACCGATCCTCGCTCTTGGATGGAAATTAAATATTTGTTACGATACGCTAACAAATTCTGTGTGAAAGGCAACAAATCTGCCACTGAGACATTTGATTCTTTGCAAGTTTATAAGATTACCTCATCAGAACAGTATTTTAAGTGGCAGCTTTCAAAACGGCCGAGAAAATGTTGTGATCATAACTGCTAGAAATGACCAACCACAACTGATGAAAATGTAATAAGACGCATGGTGAGAACTATGTTCAAAGTCTGGAGTAATAGGAAGAACTGTTTGATAAAATGTGCCCAGAATTCTAACCATTTGTGCATGAAAATAAAACTATATGAAAGACTTAGTCTGTGGGAGTAAGGGAGAAATAATATTTGTTGTATTTACTTAAATGGAGCACACTTAGAGGTTTAAAGGTAATAGGCATGTAAACTGGTAGGTTTAGTGGAGGTGGATCCTGAAACCAAACGGCAAAGTGCGGAATGGCACACAAAAACTTCTCATCTGCAGTGAAATATCACAAACTTCTCGCTTAGAAGAAATATGAGTTAACTAAGAAAACACTGGATTATTGTTTTTCTGAAGAATGGATATTGTGCACAAGGAATTTGTACCTTCAGAACAGACAGTTAATCCTGTATTCTACGAAGATGTCTTGAAATGAGTTCAAGGAATCAGAACAGACATTGCAGACGATTGGGTGTCATACCACAATAAGGCAACATCTCACACTGCGCTCTCAATTATAGAATTTCTGACGAGGAAGTACAGAAACAAAGGATAGTTTTTTTTTTGAGTATATGTACAGATTGAGTCGCTGCTCGCAGTAGGTAATGAATAAATGTTCTATCTGAAATGACTGGTAATTTACGGGAATAATAAGAAATATACTCCTATTCTCAAATCTTGTTCTTTGCGAATTAAGGAATGAAAAAAGCCGTGCAGAGCGAGTAAGTACAGTTATTATTATTATTATTATTATTATTATTATTATTATTATTATTATTATTATTATTATTATTATTATTATTATTATTATTATTATTATTATTATTATTACACTGTAGGATGCAAACTATATGTATTATTATATTATTATTATTATTATTATTATTATTATTATTATTATTATTATATATATTATTATATTAGTTATTATTACATATTATATTATTATTAGTTATTATATATATATATATATTATTATTATTATATTATTAGTTAACATATACATACATATTATTATATATCATTATTATATATATATATATATTTATATATACATATATTTTTATTATATATATATATATATATACATATATTATTATTATATATATACATATTTGCAACACCCTGATGCATTTCAACCATATTGATACGATCCCAACCCAGGGCATTTACAAACACAAATCGATCAAGGGCACAGATCAATTTACATATTATACATATATTGTTACATATATATATATATATTATATATATATATATTAAGGCTATTATTATTATATATATGAGATATATATATATATATATATATATATATATATATATATATATATATATATATATATATAACTAAGCATATATATATATATATGCGAGTTTTTAGCCACAATCTATTAATATAAATGTTATCAGGTGTGGGATGAACCCAACTCAAATGTAACTTCATCACAAACTTTTCCAACCTCCACCCCAATGAAAAAAAGAGAACACCACATTGACACAGACTGAGAGAGAGAGAGAGAGAGAGATCATCAACATATATAAGAGCAGTGTGTGCAGGCAGGCGCAAAGTGCGGCATCATGCAGCAGCATATAAGTATGTGTGTGCAGGCATGCAGCACAACACCAACATCACGACGAGAGACTTACAGGGCCGACTATATGCACTTTACACTAGTATTGAAATTCAAATATAGGAAGAAAGTTGAGAAACAGAAATTTTTCTGCCTTTTTCTGCTGAGTCTTTTCTCATTTCATTATATATTATCCCAAAGGTTTGTTTACTCTCTCACTTGGAACACCAGTTGGAGGACAGGTCAAGTGTTTCCTTGAACTTAAGCGTGGTTAAACATTTTGTTTAACTTTTGCTAATATTTCTTGGGTGAGAAGCAATTGCTTGCACTACATCTTTTGGTAATGCGTGTGTGTTTCTTCATCACTGAATTTTTTCCCAGTGAATCTGTTATTGATTTACTGGTAGAAATGTTGGTTCTGTAGATTTATTTTTTTCCTTGTTGGGTAGTAATTGATTGATCTAGTTGGATTAAAGTTTTCAACCGCAAACACAAAGACGATTAACTGGTTTAGATTATATACAAAACTTGCCCTTTATAATGGGGATCAAGCAAGTTGCAATAGTATGAAGGCCACTACATAACCAAAGCGTTTTTTTAGCTCTAGTTTTATTACAACTTTCATTCTTTTTAAACCGTCATTATTTTCATTTGAAGATGGTTCAAAATGCTTCCTTAGCGTTGAGATTAATGGTATTATATCGAAGACAGAAGCTGTAGGGGTGCCGTTTTTTTTGGCAATTTCTTTAAATGGTTTCAATAGCTTAATGCAGTGTGATGTGATATCTTTTTCCACAATAGTAAGAATGTTAACTTTAGAATATGAACTGGCGTACAAAGCAAGAGGTTCTTTGAGCAATGCCATTCTTTCCATCATATGAAGTGTACTATCAAGCATCCCTAGTCTTATGTGACTCTGTTGACTCAAATTACTGTATTATGAACTTAATGCTGTGAGATCATGAGTCATCATTACACAGTTGAGTCGAATCCCATTGTGGTAGGCCAGTTATTTAGTTTTTTTGGTTGTTGTCTCATAATTTTTATTTTGTCTGTTTTTAGGTACAGGGTGAATGATGAAGAGGGTGAACCTGAAGATGAACGTCCACGAACATGGAGTGCCAGGGATTTCAGTGTTTTTTTTAGTGCTTTGAGTGTGATTATTTAAAAATTAATTATTTAACATTTTCAATCTCTTCTTCATTTCATTTAAGTAAAGTTTTTCATTTAAAGTTAACAAAGTAATTCATTTTTAAATTTTTTTTTCAGTTATTTACTTTGGATTGATTTATTTTTTTGATTTGAATTAATTGAATTGGATTAATTGTATTGGTTTGATATTGAATTGGATTATAATTAATGCTTAATGAATTATTATCAATGAGAGAGGATGCGTTTATGGGATTTCGTTTGATTCGTGAGGAATGGTAAAACCGGATTCAGATGTGTCAAGGGATTACGTTTGACATTTGATGGATGTAGATTCCTTCTTTTGAGTTTCTTTGGTAAGGGTAATTGTGGTTTGTTTTTTTTATATTCTTATTAATATTATGGGTAATATACTTAACATAGTCGTTTTGTTTTTTAGGATTTCGGTATTGGTAAGATTTAATGGTATGTTAATCTCAAGGTCAGGGTACTGCTGTTTGGAATTTGGATTAGAAAAAAGGGAAAGGAAAACAAAAACTGGCTACTAACATTGGCCAGGTAGCTATAAATTTGTTGGTTTTGTTTTATTTAATTATTTGATTTTGTTTCTTTAGTATTTTAAAATTACATTTAATTCAATTTCATTTAATTTATTATTAATAATTTTCCTTATTTTATTATTATTATTTGACTGAGTTAGTTTAAAGATTTTCAATTTTTACTTAATTGATTAAAAAAAATTTTGTTGAGTTAATTTTAATTATTGCTTCAATTTGGAATTTTTAAAGATTGTTCAAGAGATTTATTTTTGATTATTATTAATTAACTTATTATCAAAATTTTTTTCTTTATATTATATTGTTATTGTTTCATTGTTAGGATGTTTTGTTTTTTGTATCATTTCAGTTTTTTTTCTCCGAATTTGGTCTGAATGCAGTACTGAAGATTACATTTACTTGGATGTTTTTTTTTTATTCGGTTGGAAGCAGAGTTTATGGAATTGGATTTTCTATTCGCGGATGGTTTGGTTTCTGTGGTTGGATTCCCAAGTGGTGGAATAGCTTTAATACAGGGTACCAATTAATGTATGTAATGGTGTATTACACCTAAATTTGAAACATTTAAAATTGGACTGAACACTGAAAGAGACCAACTGAAAGAGACATACCGAAAATAAAACCTAAAAACGTGAAAACTAAAATAGACAACTGAAAACTAAGCTGAAAAGAGACTGAAAAGAGAGACAGGACATTTTGAAATTAAATTAGAAAAACATTTAAAAAAAAAAAACTAAACAAAAACATTTTGAAAACAAAAACTTCACTTAGAAAAACATTTTTGAAACTTGGAAAATTATTAAAAGAGTGAAAGAAATTAGTATAGAAAACGTTTCGTAAAGAAAACATTGTGAAAATTAGTAAAGAAAACATTGTGAAATTGTAAAAAAAAAAACATTCAACTAATTGAACATGATAAAAAACAAAAACACTTAACGACAGAGCGCTGTGACATTAATTAACTTTTTGAATTGACTTTTTCATATATTTAATATTTTTCATTTAACTTTTTTTTACTTATCCGTCTTTACATTTATGTCTTTATTTTATATTTTATATGATTAAGGTATTTTGGTCAATACGGTATAAGGATACAAGGTAGTGTAGTGTAGTGCGGTATATGATAGTGGTAACGGGTTATTATATCATGGGATATATTAATTTTCTAATTTTCAAGGTGGTATCGGTATCGGGATACAGGATAAGGATTTTTTTGTAATATCGGTATCGGTTCAGGTTATTTTTGTAATAAATTTAGGGTTTATGTGTATTTTCTTTATATCCCCATCATCTATCCTGGAAGATTATTGCAGTTTCGGCTTTTATTTATTCACAGTAAAATCCGCTACATATTTGTGGCGCCCAACGTGGGGCTGTCACGAAGGATAGGTGAGGGGACGTTGTGTAGTAGTATAAGTAGAAAGTAAAGTAGAAGAAAATAGTAGTGTAAAAATGACTACGGTTGAGGAATTGCGGGTGGAGTTAGAAAGGTATAAGGAGGCTTTGCGCAAGAAGGAGGAGAATGAAGAGTTGATAGAGAAAATGCAAGAAATGCAAAAGGGGATGGAGGAAATGGAAAGGCGAATGGAAGAGAGAATGGAGGAGAAGATGGCTACTAAAATGGAAGAAATGATGAATAAAAAGTTTGCTGATGGATGGGATTGGAATGAATAGAACCCAACAAAGGGTGACCTCTACTCCAAAAGTAGTAGAGGGAAAAAGAAAAAAGGATGAGAGAGTGGATGTAAAAGGTGATGAAAAGGTGGTGTATAAGGATGATGAGTTAAGTGATGTGACTGAGGATGATGGGGATGGGGGAGAGAAGGATGTAAATAAGGTGGTGTATGAAAAAAATGGGAAGAATTGGGAAGAAAGAAAAAAAGGATTAAAAAGAAGAAGAAAGACTTAAAAGAATAGAGCTGACAAAGAATGAAAATGAAGAGTAGAGTATAGAACTCATTATGTTAGTAAGCTCAGAAGGAGACGAGGGGAATGTGGCTACAGGGGATTGAGTCGGGGATCTAAGTTCTGAGTCTGATAGGGAAGGTGAAACAGAGTGTGTTGATGGGAACCAAACATTAATAGGGGAGGTTAATGTGTATGGAAACGAAGAGGTTGAGCGATTCTTTAGGAATATGAGGGTTATTGGGTCGGAGAAGTTTTTGATGAAGAATACATGTCTTTGGGTGAAAGAGTTGGGCGAATTTTTAGAGGGGCGAATGCTGGATTTTTATAAGGCTGTCAGTGTGAAAAATGAAGTGGTGAAAAAGAGAATAATGGACCAGGTTGTGAGAGTGAAAGGGGGAGTGAATATAGAGAAGGTGATATGATTTTGAACTAGGCTCAACGTGAAAGAGTGAAAGGACTGATATGTATGCGCACCGATTGGAAACCTTGGCGAGAAAGAAGTTTGGGGATGATGATGTGGATGGGAATAAGAGATTGTTGAAGAAGTTTTTAGAGACTGTTCCTACCTCGGTGGCGGAGTATGTAAATTTGCGAAGGAAAGAGAAAATGAGATGGGCAGGAGAGCGATTGACCTGGGAAGATGTTTTGGAAATCGTAGAAGATAGGGAGTTTGAAGGAGAGCGAGAGGAGAATGAACGACGTGAGGTTATAGTGGTAGGGAAAGGTATAAAAATGAAAGGGCTTCACCACCCACTCAGTATAGATCTTCTAGAGACGCCCTGAAGGCAAACCCCTACGAAGTAATGGTGAAATTTCTGGAAGATTTTTATGGGTTTGGAGGTGATGAAAGACAGGTGAATGCAGGAGGTGTGAATAATTTTGCTGGTCGACAAGTAGGTGGAAATGTGAATGTGAGAGGGAATGATGGTTATAATCAAGGTCAAGGGATTGAGGCGAGGAACCAAGGAGAATATGGGAAGTGAAAGGAATGTGAAGTGTTTTAGTTGGGGGAAGATTGGCTCATATGATACGGAATGTAAGATGGGCAACTGTGCTTGTTTTAGTTTGTGGCAAGTGGTCATTTTGGCATGAACTGCACGTACCCGCGCAAAGGGCTGGTGTAGGAGTGCGGAGGTGTGGATCATTGGGTGCGTGATTGTCCACAGGGTGTAAGAGCGAGGCAACCGGTATGTGGGAACTGTGGTATTGAGGGGCATTTTTCTAGGATGTGTAGGTCCCCTAGAAATACTTGAACGAAATGTGTGAAAATAGGGCATGTGGCTGAAATGTGTTGGAGTGTGAGGCAACCATGAGGGGCAGGTCAGGTTAATCCTGGTGTGCTAGGTATTGGTAACGGTGTTAGTGGTCCGGTTCAACCGGTTAGTAGTCAGGCTGTTGGTATGAATAGGAATGTAAACGTGAGTGAGGCAGGGGTGAACACGGTCAATAATCAGGTATGGGTAATCAATCCGGGAAACAAGTTGCATTGAGGGTTGCAGCTGGTGAACCCTCAGGTGGGATTGAATTGTCACAGATAGGGGATGTAAGTGTCAATGTGTTTTTGGTTGGTCCTGTGAATGAATGTATGAGTATTAAGGTTTATTGTGGAGGTATTGAGGTTCGTGCTTTGATTGATATGGGGTGTATGGTTAGTGTTGTGTATAAAGGAGCATATAATTAGGATGAAGATAAGGAAGATCAGAAAGAAGTAGGTAAGGGGCATATTAAAGGAATTAGTATGTGTTGGTAAAAAACCCAGGTTTTGGAAAAAAAAAAAAGGGTTTTTAGAAAAAAATTTTTAGAGAGAGTTTACACACAGGAGGAATAGGCATGGAGGAGAGTGAGTTTTATGTGATTGATAGTAGAAACGAGAAGTATGATGTGTTATTGAGATATAAGTTTTTGAGTGTGAATGGGATAGTTATTCATCCTGATCGAAGGATGATAGAGAAGAAGGTTAATAAGGATGGGAAATGTCAAATGTATGTAAATGAGTTAGGGAATGTAGATGTGAAATTGGTTAAAGGCATGGAAGTGTTTGCTTTAGAGGATACGGGCCTTGAAGACGACGAAGTAGTAAGTGTGAATAGTAGGGTTGGAATACCGAATGTGGGTGTTGGATGAAAACACGAATAGAACTGTTCTGGTGGATGGTTTGATGCGAGCCTAGGGTGAATAGGGTTGCACAAGGTAATTTGGACGGTATAATATGATTTGAAATAATCCTGAGGGTGATTTGTGCAGAATGGTGCCTGATGTGAAAAAGAAGAGGGTGAGAGGTATAAGGGGTTTAGTATATAGTTTGTTTTGTATTCTGTTTTGTATTTTGTATTGTATGAAGAATGAATGCTGTGTGCTTGCTGATGATATTGAGAAGAAAAAGGATTGGGTGATGATGAAATGGTTGATAAAGTGAAATTACCGGGAAGGTTCTGAATGAAGTTTAGAAGACAAAAGATTGCACAATGTTATGGGAAAAGGAGGAAAGCTGCTGGCCAAGGCGATGAGGTTTTTGGGATGCGAAATGCCGCGGTATGGTCGCATTATGGTTAGTTGTGAGTCGCGTTCTTTACTAAGACACTCCCCTTATATATACCGAATGTCCTCTGTCAACTACTCCCCCGTGTGGCGTTGAATGTAGGTTTAAGAAGCAGTGCTGGTGAGAGTATGAGCGTAATCTCGAGGTATGGTGTTGGAGAGAGATGAAGAGTCCGTGAGAATAGTCCGATGTGCTGTGCGAGAGCCTGATGGACGATTGAGGTTATGTATCGATTATCGTAAGGTGAATGAAAAGACGGTAAAAGATAGGTTCCTATGTGTGTAGTGTTCAGGAGGTTGTGTATAGTAATATTGTTGGGATGAAAATTTTAACGCAAATGATCTGGCGTCGCGATGGGTATTATCAATGCCACAGTGGAAGAGGATAGTAGTTGTGAACTTGGGGCCTTTTCGACTTGCAAAGCGCAGTACGAGTTTGAAAGTTGTAGAGCTTTGGGTTAGCCAACGCCTGCCAGGCGGCGGTTTCCGGAGTGCGATGTACGTCGTCCGGCTTCGTAGTGCTGGGCAAGAATGTATTGGTGTTTTATAGATGATATACTGGTGAAGTGTCATTTGAATGCTTTTCAGCGCGTGAACTATTCTGGAATGTATTGTTGTAGATGATGGAGTTGAATAAATGAATTCAGCTGGAGGATGTGAGGTATAAAGTTGAAAGTCGAAAAATGTGGTGAGAATGGGGTTTGGCAGATGAAGGTTGAGATTCTTAGTTCTGCAAGGTGAGTGCAATAACAGTTGAAAAGGCTGGAAAATTTTATTGATAAAAGTTCGGTTAGGTTATTCCGAGCCAGAATGATTAGGGAGTTGAGAAGGATTTTCGGGTTTGGAAGGAGATGGAAGAAGTTTAATGAAAGATGTTCGGTGGAGTGGACGGATTAACTTTGAACTGAATGGAACTGGGAAAAAGAAGAGTGGACATATTGTGAATGGAAATGATTATAGAATGAATGAAGCGTTTGAAAAGTTGAAGCGGAAAGTTTGCGAAAGATGTAGAGCTAGCTTATCCAGTTATGGTGAGAATAGTGCCAAGCCACTGGAAGTTTATACCGATGCAAGTGGGTATTGTATGGGGGGTTGTTTAATGCAAGAACAGGTGATTGATGGGATTGAGCGAAAAAAGAGTGATTGCGTATGTTTTTGATAAGCGCTTTAGTTAGTGTTGACGGAGTCGAAAGTATTGTTCACATGGATTGAAAGAGAGGGGCTGATTGTAGTTTTGGTGTTGAAGTCAGTTGGGGACTGTCCGTTCTTTTGTATGGATTGAAAGTGTTATTTGTAAGTGGGCGGAAACGGATCACCTAACCCTGTACGGTGTTATGTTGGCAGATGATATTGAGGAGGAGTTGAGATAGTAGGCCTTGCGAATAGACTTTGAAGATTAAGTGATGTTTGATTTTATGTGGTTGATGTATCTTGTAGTCGAGGTGCATAGGAGAATGGGAATAGGTTGCTGATGTTGGTATAGTCAAGGGAGATGCCTGGGCAGTGAGAGGTATGGAATGAAAAGGTAGTGATAGACCCGAAATATTTGCCTAAGGGATTGATGAATGGAAAGAAAAGTCAGGGTGGGGGTGATTTCTATGTTCGAAAGTGTGTTGTATGGGTTACAGGATTAGCTAAGGCTAGATTGGGTTCGGAAGGGAGTTGCCGCTGTTCGAGTATTGTAGGAAGATATTCTGGCTGGAGGAATTTATGACTGAGGGGGTAGAAACCCGAGCAGGATAGGGAAGTTAGGAAGGGTGAAATAATTTTATTGAGGAGTTAAATGGGCTATGTGCATGAATGTGAAGTGTGCTTGCTGGTTGGCCAAAGGTGTATCAATTGTTTGAGTAAGTATTTTAAGTATTGTAATGTGTGCATTATGGTGTGAGAGACAGGTTTTCGTATAGGAGGTGAGGGTGTAAAGTGGTGGCAAAAGGTGGCGAGCTCATTTACATGTTTTAGGTGGCGTAACAATTACAATTGGGTAATGTGAGAAAAAGAGTTATGATAGAAAGTAATGTTTTGGACTTGGAGTTGGAGGAGTGTCTGTCAGAAGGGGATGAGGATGTTAGAATGATTTGCCTAAGGGATTGATGAAGGGAAAGAAAAGTCAGGGTGGGGTGATTCTATGTTCGAAAGTGTGTTGTATGGGTTACAGGATTTAGCTAAGGATAGGTTGGTTTCGAGAGTGCCTGAGAGTATAGAAGAATTGCGGAGGGAAGTTATGACTGAGGTGTGTAAGAAACCCGAGCAGATAGGGATTAGGAAGGTGAAATATTTTATGAAGGAGTTAAAGGCTATGTGTAATGTAGGTGTGCTTCCAGTGCAAAAGGTATTGATTGTTGTGAGTAAGTTGTTTAAGGTAGTTGTATGTGTGCATTATGGTGGTGAGAGACCGGTTTTGTATAGGAGTGAGGGTGTAAGTGGTGCAAAAGTGGGCGAGCTTCATTTACAGTGTTCTAAGTGGCATCATTACAATTGGGAATGAGAAAAAGATTTATGATAGGCAGTATGTTTGGACTTGGAGTTGGAGACGTGTTCTGTTAGCTAAGGTGATGGGATGTAAATAATGATTTGTCCAGGGAAATCGAAGAGATTTTGATTGCGGCATGGGATAGGTAGTGGAAGAATGGAGATGAAAGTGCAGGGTGAATGGGAGAAAATTTTGTGGATTGATGGATACTGGGGCTCAATTTCTTTTATGTGACGCATTTGTGGTACGAGAGATTTAACCGAATATAGTTTTTCATCTTATGTTTTTTTTTTTATAAAGATTCTTCGTTTATCAAATCTTGACAATAAATATTCCGTGCCAACATCCCGCAGGAGCAAAGCAGCGATGATGATATCGGATCTTTATATAATGTTGCAGATGCTGGATGGTTACCTGGCATTCAGCTATGTGTAACCTCCCAAGGTCTATACTTCAAAGGAGATAACTTGTAATTCAGGTAGGTCCAATACCTAATTAAATACGACAACAGTACACTTACTTTTGGACATAATATATATTTAATATTGTAATATATATATTATATATATAATATATAATGTATATATATATATATAATTATATATATATATATATATAGTATATATATATAGTATATATATATATATTATATTATATATATATATATATATATATAATATATATTAAGACAAAAACAACAGAACTAAAGATCCCCCCCTTCCTTCACACAGTCCAATTCTAATTACAGACACTTACAACATAATTGCCTCTCCCCTCCCAATTAGGTCATGGATTACCACTATATCATACACATCTAACCAACACATACCCTACAAAACCGCCAAAATAACAATATACTTAAACCTCCCTCCCCAAAACTCTCCCCAATAGAAGAACGCTGTCCAGAAGAGGCCAAATCGACCTCGCCCGGGAGCAGATATAGGTCACACCAAACTTCATGCACTATAAAAGATAAGATTCATAACTAGACAATGTCACCTCCCCCCTTGCACCAGATGTCACAATTCCCAAGACAAAATAGAGCACCTCCTTCTGGGTGCTCTGATCTCGAACGCCTCTCTTTCTCTTTCTCTTTATCTTCTTCTTCTTCTGCCTGTGGAATCTCCCAGTGGCGGCAGGCCGGCTTCCTGGAGGCGGTGTGGCCCCTCCAATAAGGTGGGCCAGGGCAGAAATATAATATATATATATATAATATATATATATTAATATATATATATATATATATATATATATATATATATATAATAAATATTATATATATATATATATATTAAATATGTATTATATATATATATATTATATAAGATATATATGTATATCTATATATAATCTAATATATAATATATATATATATATATATATATATATATATATATATATACTATATATATATATATACAGTCATATATATATATATATATATATATATATATATATATATATATATATATATATATATATATATATATATATATATATATATTTATATATATATAATATAGTATAATATATATATATATATATATATATATATATATATTATAGCGTAAATTTTATTCCTATCTGGAAAAAGCTATCATTATACCCAAACTAACACCAGGAAAAGAACCCCCTGACCCTTCATCATATCGTCCCATTTCTCTATTATTAACACTATGCAAACTAATAGAAAAAAAAAACATGCTAAACAAAATAACTCCACACAACACCAAACACAAATTTCAACACGGCTTTAAACAAAACCATTCAACCACAACAACGACTACAATGAATACATGCATTCAAGCCCATTCAATAACAGGCCTAACTACTCAAACCCACTCACAAAACAATAATCATAGCAATTGGCATCAACAAAGCCTTTGATACAGTATCTAAATATAACTTGATCCACAAAATAACAAAATCTAACATCTCCACAAACCTAAAGAAATGGATTTCCAATTTGTTATCAGAAAGAACAGCACAAATACAAACAAACAATACAAAATCCATAACAGTAAACATCAATACCGAGAGGTAACCGTCAAGGTGCAATCCTATCCTCCACACTATTCAACCTATTCACAGCGATCTCCCACAACCACAAACATAAGAACCTACGCAGATGACATTACCATAGCCACTACACACCAGAACCTAAACACTTTCACAAACCTAACACAACAATACATCAATCAACTCCAAACAATGGCTAACAGAAAACAGAATGTCTGCCTCACCAAACAAATCATCAATCACTTCAATCACCACCGACCGTCAACTTGCCCCCCCCCCCCAAGTTTACTTAACCAACAATGCCATATCCTTCAACAAAACTCTCAAAATCCTCAGAGTAACACTTGACACTCATCTCGCCTTTACAAAGCACACAGACAACATAACTTCATCTGCGAACAGGAAACTGAACATATTAAGAACCACCGCTGGCACAGATTTCACAAACAACAAACAGACATCCACAACCATCTACAAACAATACATTCGTCCTAATCTAAACTACACTTCTCCAACTTTTCACCCACTACTGACTAAAAATAGCAAAGAAACCAAAAAAACTCAAAACAAAGCACTAAGAATCATAACAGGATGAACATCAACTCCACCACAACAACATCTACATGAAGAAACCAAAATACTACCCATAGACACACACCTGGACATGATAGGCACACAAATCTTAACCTAAACTCAAACACCCCAACAACCTTGCCACATTGCCCTCTCCAACCCCATCCACCACAGACTCAAACAGCCTCTTTCTTCACCAGCTCTATGTTACAAACAAATTCTGAACAACATCCCACCTCCACCAACATATCCACATGACACTAACAGAAAACTACTTAAGACACAGACCATCAAACATTTTAAACAAACACCCACCAGAAATCAACTCCCTACAAAGAACTAGCCAGTCATCCTTGGCCAAATTAAGATGCAGCCACCACCCTAACTTACAATATTACAAACACAGATTCAACCTGAACCAAACACTAACAGAATATTTGTTCAAACACTGTACATTTCCGGAAAACACATCTCAATTTTTTTCATTCCTGCTCTATTCATTAACGTTTCCACCAGAAGCAATCTGGAACCATTTACAGCCCTGGAAGATCTCTGGAGGAGGTAGGTTTCATTGGCGGGGTATTTGGACACAGTATGGCAGCGAAAATGATGGGGAGGTCAGGGGTAAGAAGGTAAAATATATATTATATTATATTATATTATATATTATATTAAATATATATATATAATATATATATAATAATAATATATATATAAATATATATATATATATATATATATATATATATATATATATATATATATATATATATATATATATTATATATATATATATATACCATATATATATATATATAATATAGTATTATATATATATATATATTATATATAATATATATAATATTATATATATATATATTATATATATATATATATATATATATAATTATATATATATATATATATATATATAATATTATGTATATATAATATATATACGTTATATCATATATTATATATATATAATAATTATATATATAATATATATATATATAATAAGTATATAGTATAATATATATATTATATATAAATATATATATAGTATATATATATATAATATATATATAAAAATAATAATAATAATAATAATAATAATAATCATAAGGTACCTGATAAATTTGCCCCAGCCATTATACCAGTCACTCCACTAAATAGAACACTGAAAACTGTAGCAAAGTCTACAACATTTCCTGTTGTGTAATCTGTAACATTTGCTGGATACAAGTTTTCTTCCAGAGTTTTCACAGAAAAAAGTCCAGTATAGATTACCTAGTAGTATTTGCATATTCTTCATTATCTGAAGGTATTGTGGAAACCTGAATAGTATATTATATATATATGATATAGTATATATATATATATATATATATATAATATAAATAATATATATATATATATATATATATATATATATATATAGTATATATATATATATATATATATATATATAAAATATATATATATTATATATATATATTATATATAAGGTATATAAATAATAATATATATATATATATATATATAATAAGTTATATAATATTAATATATATAATATATATATATATATATATATATATATATATAATATATATATATAGGGCAAGTACTTGTACTTAAGTACATTTTTTGGAGTACTTGTAGTATCTAAACCCAGTGTACTTGTACTTGCACCTTATGTATTTGAAATTTGCAAAATTAGACCTTAATTACTTAACATCATAGTGCGTTTAGACTTCCAATTATTTTTGATTTTTTATTTTCTTTAATATCATTTCGTACGCATTTTATAATTGTGATTATTGTCTTATCATGTATTCTACATAAATTTCTATTTAACGGTCTGAGAAATTATAGAAGTAAGTATATATATATATATATAATTATATATATATATATAATATATATATATATATATAATTATATATTATATATATATATATAGTATAATATAATATATATATATATATATATATATATATATATATACTTGGATTTGGAAGTTGTGTAACTGTGGGGTATCCTTCCACAGGGTTTTATCCAGCGAAAGGTTTTCCTCCACCCCATCTTTTCCTCTATTATTATTATTATTATTATTATTCATTCCGCTTCCCTGCTCACTCAGGTGGTGAGTGGGGTGTGTGCATGACTTATATTGTTGCTAGAATTTTTTTTGTTATTACAATGTATCCGTTTTCCAGATCAAAGCATAAGTTTTGAAAGTTTTTTCTTGTTTTTGTTATGTTATTTATAATGAGTTGCTAAGCAACCGTGAGAAGGGTAATGGATAAAATGAATGAGTATTTCAAAGAAAATCAGGGAACTGACAACCCTGCTGATGCATGGAACAATTCTGTTTTTGTCGCAGAGACAGATTCCCAAACTGATCCTTTACCACCAGAACCTCAGGATACTAAGGTGGACACTAAAATATTACAGAGTATTTTGTTACAGAATAGTGAAATGATGAAATCCCTTACTACCTTAATTCAAACATTATCAATAAATAAGGCCCCAAGAGTAATACCGCCTGGAAAATATAGACTGGATGGTGGAGAAACCGTGTATCAGTTTCTAGAAAGATTTGAAGATTATTGCAGTAAGACATTCGTCCAAGGAACATTTAATTATGAAGTGGTAAAAAGTAAGCTGCTCCAGTGGTCCCGAGAAGAGATTGAAAAGGACCAGAAGAGAGAGATTGAAAAGTTTATGGAAGTAAGTATGGAGAAGAAGGAAACCGCAGCCATTTACACTCTGAGACTTGAAGGATTAGCTAAAAAGGCATTTCCAGGAGTGGATGTGCAAAATGTTTCTTGTCCGCAAAAGATTTTTAGATAGTCTTCCACAATTAGATAAAAAGCCACCATGACTATGGTAGAGACTTCTCTAGGAATAAAGATTTCTTGGGATTGACTAGTTGCTATGGTTGATGCCAATATTCAAGAACGAGTACCAAAAGGCAATGGTAATGACAATTCACATGAATTTATTGATTTAACATTGAGTCCTTCCATAAATAAACTAAACACTGCTGACTTAAACAGCTGTTGTTGTGGAAACTCAAGAGTTGATTTCACACTGTTACCCAACAAAAATCAAATACCACAGGGCCAAGAGGATATAATGGTTCCTGTGTGAGAGACTCAGACCAGGGAGCGATTCCTAAAACTAGAAGCTGGGATTTCCAAAGGCGAGAATGGGCCCCAAACCCATCTTGGAAAAATAAGGAAGGTCAAGATGAAGACAAAGCTATAGTATGTGGATTTTGTAAGAAAAGAGAACATTCAATGGAAAAGTGTCGTGCTTGACATTTTTGCTAGTTTTGTGACAAAAGAGAGCATGTGTTTGATGACTATTATATAGCTTAGAACCAATGTTTGTTTTGTAAGCAAAAGGGACACCTGGTTCAGAACTGTCCTAATAGAAACAAAGATCGATTGTGTTATCCTATGTGCAAAGGAGCACACTTAGGGAAGGATTGTATGTAATGTACAGCCAGAAAACTAAACCGCTCTGATGTGGAAGATCTCGCATCAGAACCTGAGGAAATGCTCAATAAGGAAATCATATATGGCAATTTGAATTTTGGAGAGTCTCAAGATGAATATGCTGTACCACCTGCCCACATAGTAATCATGAATTGCATATATTAGTGATGTTGTGCTGAATTGGAAATACCGGAAAATTGAATACTGCTGAAATAAAGTTGTTCCGCAAAGAGGAAGAAGATTTAGCAAATGATGATGACCAGGATGTTATTAAACTGGGAATGATGAAAGATACACTAGACACACTAGCCTTGATGTTGCTTTCCCTAAATTTTCTTCTTTAAGGAAACTTTTAAAATTTAGTTTATTTTAGAAAGGGGACCGTTATCTTCGTGGTGCGGCGGTTAGGTTCAGTTGGTATAGGTTAGTCAGTATGTAGGAGTGTATTATAGTGAGTAGTTATCTTATTATATGTAATATTTATATAGGAGCCTAAATTAAGATCGTAGTATGATTTGTGGTGTATGATATAAGTATTTATTGTATAGCTGATTATAATAGGAGAATATATATTATTAAATATATAAATATATATATATATATATATATATAGTTATAGGTGATATATATATATATATATATATATATATATATATATATATATATGTGTGTGTGTGGGGTGTTTAATGCACATGTGTATGTGTACCACAGACGCCCCCTCGATTGCGTGGGTAGTGCTCGATTCTTCACACTAAAAATTCAAATAAATTATATCAAAAATTCATTTTTAAATACCAGCATTATTATTACTTCTATTATTTGGTGTCTGTCTGTGGTGCTTGTGTTCGGCAGGTAAGCCGAATCTGCATATGGACTGAACATATAGAGAGGTAGATATTCAAAAAGTAACCATTTTCCCCGATTCATAGAAAAAGAAGGATTAAGAAATAGAGAGAGAAGGAGGATAATTGCATATTACCCCTTTCATTCTCTCAATATGACTCCCCCCCCTTTTCTATCATAGAAAAGAGGAGCTGTTAGTTCAATAGTATATCAAGATGGTATATATAATTTAATAGTAGTATATAACCTAGATATGAATATTATGATATATATATAATATTAGTATATAATATATATTGTAAAATATAGTATATAAATATATATATATATAATTAATCTATATATATGAGTATTATATATATCTTTTATAGATGATTTATATTATATATTAATAATGTAATATATTAATATATATACCATTTATCTTGTAGATACAAGTTATATATAATATATATATATTATATATATTGTTATATATATATATATATATATATATAGTATGTCAACAAATATGGGTCATAAAATAATTTCTTAGTTTATAAAATAATTTTGTATATTTGATGTGGGACTTCGTAAGTAATTACGAATTTTATGGCGCGAATAACCGCCATTATCGATTGTGTGAAAGTTTTCGGATTAACGGTTTGTAACTTGCCCATCAAAAAATTACCCATGTAAGCTAAAGAGAGGGAATATGGATAGTTAGAGAAAATATTCGCTTGCGCAAGCGGAATATTATAAACTCTCTGTAAATAATTTAAATAATTATAGAAAAATCACTAAATAAAATCTGATACGAAAATATCTTTCAATTAATGCCTGTGAAATAAAATAAGAAGAAAATAATATAAAAATAAAGTTAAGTGAAAGAAAATCTATACTTTTTTCGGTGGTAAGGCTTAGACCCTAGACAAAGTCCTTCCACAATTGATGATATCCCTTTAGAATGACATACGAATTAACAACAAAGAAATAAAACAAATAAATTACGAATTTTGAAATTACTATATATAGAAGAATGATCAAGTAATCAAAATAACTTATAATTTCCCTCTTGGTTACAATAGATGTGTGGCACATGACTCCACCTTGCTGGAATCCTCCATTAATTTTTCACTTTTAATCGGTTTAAAATATTGTATATCCAAGTAGACCTCAGTAGCAGCTGTTCATTCAAGCAATATGGGACTGAAAACATATCTTCTCGACAAGGCACACCAAAACCTGATCTTCTCAAAATGTAAAAGTTCTGTAAGAATTTCATGTGGGCTTTGAGATTATATATACTAAATAATTATATAATATATATAAATATATATAAATATAATAATATCTAATAATGAAAGTATATTAGATGAGGTTAGAGTTAATGAGAAAGTAGGGATTAGTGACCATATTATAATTAGATTTAACAGGAATGTAATATCTGGGCCCAAAATTGCAGGTTAATAATTAGGAAAATATCTTAGATTTCCGAAATGAATAAACCAATATTTTGAGACATGCTTTATATAATTAATTGACTGGGATAAGGAGTTTAAAAGACAAAAAAAAAATTATCATGTGGGAAAACTTTAAGAATATTTTGATGAAAATTCAGTTAGTATGTTTTAGAGATAGATCCATTAGGGTGGCGTAAAGGAAACCTTTTTTGGTGGAAAAGAGAGATAAGAGAGAAGATCGATGAAAAGTGTAGTGGTTATAAAATATTAAAGGGTAGTATAGTAGGAAGGAAGATTTAGGAAATTATAGGAAAATTAGAAATGAACTTTATCAGTCCAGTCAATAAGATAAAGTGAGGGGCATAAATAGTAATGAGGACCCGAAAAAGTTTTTTATTTTTATAAATTTAAAAGTAAGAATAGGGCAATTAGTCCAGTTAAAAGTGATGAATATTTAATAAGTTAAAATAAAGAATTGGTTAACATTTTCAAAGTTTTTTTTTGCATAAATGTGTACTAAAGGCGGCTCCACACATGGGGAGTTTGTCAAACCCTTGAACCTTTGCGTTTTTCATTTGTGTTTTCCTCATAAGTGAATGTACTTCTACACATATTCTACCCCATGTGTGTATGGGTCATTTTTGGTAAAGCTTTGCTCATTTGCTTGGGTTTGACAAATACACAAATCTTTTCCATCGCTTGTGTTAAAGATTTGTGTATTTGGCAAACCAAGCAAATGAGCAAAGCTTTTGCCAA
>JABUQX010069973.1:15000-22500 GCA_015478945.1 Trachelipus rathkii | reverse complement strand
AGTGGATCTTAGATACATCGTAACCTCTTCAAACTAATGATAATGGTAAAGTCCTTCTATGAGTCGAGGATACGTAGCTTTGCATTACCCATAGGTGTACAGCCTCGCAAAGGTTGTTTTGGCTATGGCACCGAAAAAAAATTGTTTTATATATATATATATATATATATATATATATATATATATTTTTATATATATATATATATATATATATATATATAACTATACTAACTATATATATGCTCATATATATATACCATATATATATATATATATAAAGACGTTTCATAAAGACGGTTCTCAGCAGTTGATGATAGGTTAGTATTATTTTATACGTTTCTTGTTAGCTATGACTTTATTTTTCTTTTCTTCGTGTATATATATATATATATATATATATATATATATATATATATATATATATATATATATATATATATATATATATATATATGTATATATATACTATATATATATATATATATATATATATATATATATATATATATATATATATATATATATATATATATATATATATATATATATATATATATATATATATATATATATATATATAGGTATATATATTGTTTTTATTTTTGTTGTAGGAGTTTGGTTATTTAATATTATTTACACACACGCATTCATTATAGAGACACTTTACTTATTTTCCGCTAACTATCTTTCTTAATTCATTGTCTAACTAAACCTAATACATCCTTACAGTTTACATGACATTTCTACTACGTCATGCATCTGTGTCTCGTTTTCTAAACGTCGTTAGAAAACATTTATATTTTAATATATTTTTATTTCGTTAGCAAAGTCATTTATATTTTTCACATATTTAATATTAACATTTCGTTTTGTTTTAAGTTCTTATTATTTTTCCTTACATTTATATTTTGTTTAAAGTTTTATTTATTCATTTTATAAGTTTTATTTTGTTAGTTTTTATTACTTTAAAAGTTTTATTTTACATTTATATTTTATTTAAAGTTTAACTTTTGTTTAAAGTTTTATATTTTTATTTATTTTATAAATTTTATTTGTTAAGTTTTTATTATTTTACAAGTTTGATGTTTACATTTTACATTTTGTTTTAATGTTTTCATTATTTTAAAGTATTATTCTACATTTATAGTTTCATTTTTATTTATTTATAAATATTTATTTATTTATTTTTAAATTTTTATTTTAAAAGGAATCGATTGGGACCAAAATAAATGATCTACTGACCATTTGAGGGTCCAAGACTCTGAGTTCACTTTCAAAACCACCGAAAGAGGTCTACCGGATCTCGAATATGAACCGTGGCCTTGGAAATGCGCCGTCGCCGTTGGAGACATGTCGTCGCCCTAGAACTCGATCTTGGAGGCGTGACGTTGTTCTCTAGCGCTTCTTGGAGACGGTCCGTCGTCATTTAGCCAAAAGAGCCAAACTTCTCCAGAGTTAGGGGCCTTGACCAAGCCAGCTACTGACATAACTTGGTCCTCGAAACACGCCGCCAACCTTGGAAACGGGTTCCCCGATCTTGGATACCCTAATTTGACGCCTCAAACGCCAAAAAAATGGATATTGCAAAATGTTGCAAATATTGATTTGCAACATTTCTCCTGCTGAAGTCGCCCTCCTTACTACTAATGTGATCATACCTGCAAATATCAAGAGAAAAATTAACGCCAAGAATATAGAACAGAGGGAAGTTTGAGTTTGGTGTTATTAATAAATTAAATCTATAGTAGGCATTGACGAAGGGATTTCGGTTTTGTGGCATTAAAAGCAACTGCTTCAACAGTTCGACAGGTATAAATGGGACTAGAGAATGTCAATGAAAAAGGATTGTTGACAATGGGAAACCCCACAGTGATGCAACATTTCGACAAATAAAAATTAAGACTGGAAAGTGTTAATAAAAAAGTGAGAGTTGATGTCCAAAAACATTAGACTTCACTTTTCAAGAGTGGCTGTATGATTAGAAGAATATTGTATAGCGTATATACGCTGTATAGTGATGACGTTCGCCACTGTATGGAGTATGTGTGACACACACACTCCATACAGTGGCGAACGTCACTATTATACAGAGCGAGTAACTGGAGTAGCCTATAAAAAAATAAAGTCTCTTTAGAAGACCTAATTTATTAGAAGCTTTTTAATGAGATAAGCAATGTGATCCTCCCTGGGAATATCAAGAGGTAAATAAACATCATAAATATTAGGACAGGAAAGTTTGAGTCTGGTCTTTTTAAAAAGATACAGTTTATTAAAGATTGAGTCTAGTAGGTGGATGAAAGAATCGACTTTTTGAGCCATTGAAATCAATCATGTTTTCTCGGCCCCAGTTTGAAATAAAAAATGTATGGGGTATAATATGACATGGCCGACCTCTTAGAATCACCTCTTTGCTATCGAGTGGGAATATCTCTCTCTCTCTCTCTCTCTCTCTCTCTCTCTATATATATATATATATATATATATATATATATATATATATATATATATATATATATATATATATATATATATATATATATATATATATATATATATATATATATATATATATATATATATATATTATATATATATATATAATAATAACTAATATATGTTACAGTTAACCACCACTCACCGGCCAGCCCTTTTCAAGGAGGGCAGAAAATAAAACAAGGAAAACCCCACCCAATCCCAGCCTAAGGCAAATCTCAGGTGAGCGCAGATGTGGTGAGCTTTAAAGGAAGATTAAATATAGTTGGAAAAACAGAAGAAGGCAAGGAATTCCACAGAACAGAAGTAGCTGGAAGAAGAGGCACCACAACGAACAAGTCTGGGGTTCCCAATACTCACGCAAAATTCATGCGAGCATGGCACCTGTATTGCGAGGGCGACGCAATGGAGGGTGAAAATACGAGCGGCCAACTCCTGAGCATCACTACCGCTGTAGTACCTATAGAAAGAGATAGTGAGGCAATACGTCACGTCGAAGGGATAGAGGGTCAAGAGAGTCTGAAAATAGGGACAGTTTATAAGTCTCAATCTTTAAGCTCAACCCTATCCAAAAGAGAAGGGTGGAGCCAGAGCCCCAAATGTGAGAACAGTACTCATACAAGGGCGAATAAGGCCTTATATAACTGGAGCAACTGTGCAGAGGAAAAAATTCCGCAACCTGAACAGAACTCCCAAGTTTCTTTGAGGCCACCTTAGCAATCATTGAAATATGAGGTTTCAAGACAATTTATTGTTTATGTTAAGACCAAGAATGTTTATGTTATTCACAGGAGAGACGTTAGAGCCGTCGAAGGAAATAGGAAAGTTGGGAGGTGTCTTTGAGAAGGAGATGTAGAGAAGTTGAGTTTTGAGGTTCAATATATATATATATATATATATATATATATATATATATATATATATATATATATATATATATATATATATATATATATATATATATATATACTTTTTATTTGTTTATATATATATATAGTTATATATATATATATATATATATATATATATATATATATATATATTGAAAGTATTCCTTCTTTGATTCTTATATCTTATTCTCCCAAGTTGAAAAACAGTTTTCATCTCTACTTATCAACTTCCCTTTTTGCCCCTTCAATTGTAAGCCCTGCTCATTCAGTCTTGGCCGAAAAAGGGGAACCACCACAACCGTATAGCTTTTGTCTTCCTATTGTCCAATTTTCCTTTTTTTCAAAGTTTTTGAATCTATCCGTAACTGCAGGAAAATTTGGAAATATCCCAATTTTTTTAAAAAAAATCTAATATCAGATCATCATCTTGGATTCTATGCAGAAAGATCGACTTATGATTTTATTTTCCTTCTGTCTTTCTCTTATATCCTATGCACTTCGGTGAAACTTTTTATGTGTTGCTGATAAATCGAAGTATTTTGGCAGAGTCTCTGATAAAAAGATTTGATTTTCAAACTTCCCTATCTGAATCTATACTACTCAGAGCTACTTTATCTCCTTTCCATAGTTGGTCTTATTTTTGAAAGACATCCATATTTAATAACAAATAGTAGTTACCAGGAGGTTGGCCTTGAAGGAACTAACATATGACCTTTCTTATGTCTTTATAAATGAGGAAAAATAGCGTGATCAATGACTCAAAAATTAAATTTCTGTCTCTACTCAACGTAAACTTCTAAAACACGTAACTAAAAGATTTTCTTTTCTTATTTTTCTTGGAATTTTCTTTTGTTTTGTTTAATTTTTTTCTTTTTCTCTCTTTTGTTTTTTGGAAAAGATTACATCGAGTCTTATTCTAAAGAAGTTTATAAAAAGTTAAGGATTCCGATACGCCTCCAGAACTTTTTATTTTTTATTTTTTTTTACACAAGTCCAGTTGCTTTCTCTTTATAGGAAACATTGTTTATCCTTGTGTAAAGTACTCGTCGTACATCCGGGTATGTTTCAACTTACGCAAATCTTCTTGAAATAGAAGAATGTGGATTTTTTTGTCTGATTAATTGACACACATTTGCTGACTCGCTTCAATCCTAATTTAGTCGACGAATTGCTGAGTCATTTTCTTAATACAATAACTATCCGTATTACAATAAAATATTTTCTTCAGAGCTCTTGAGTCGCAAAACTTCTCCTTAGATGAAAGTTCATCTGACTCTTCTTTCTACGTATTTTCAAACTTTTTTTGTTGTACTCTCTAATCCCAATGTTGACAGCTATACCTTCATACATTTTACCTGTAAGGTTTGAGACACTTTTCCACTTTTAAATGACCAAAATTTACTACTAACAATTAATGACATGAATTTTGAGAAACTGAAGCATGTGATTTTCGATATATACTCTTCGGAAGGTTGGCAATGCAAATATGAAAATGATGTGAAATATTTGAAAAATGTATTGCTGGTTTTAGCTGTCAAGTTCGTTTTCTGTAGAGGAGATTGAGGAATATATTCTCCAAGTATAACAGAACATTAAAGAAAAGTTCAAGAATCAGTTGAATCTCATCCTTAATTTTTTTCTTATAAGAAATTGGAAGCAGAACCGGTCTGAAATTGTGGAATCAGTAAATTTTGGTGAATCGGAATCGGAGTCCGGGTGGAGTCTTCTCGGAACCGGAATCGGAATCCGAATGGAAAGTCATCTCGAAACGGGAATCGGATCTCGGATGGAAAGTCTTCTCGGAACCGGAATCCTCTGGATGAAAAGTCTTTTTGGAACCGGAAGCGAAATCCGGATGGAAAGTCTTCTAGGAACCGGAAACAGAGTCCGGATGAAATATCTTCTCGGAACCGGAATCAGAGTTCGGATGCAAATTCTCTGAACCGGAATCCGATTTTCGATATATACTCTTCGGAAGGTTGGCAATGCAAATATGAAAATGATGTGAAATATTTGAAAAATGTATTGCTGGTTTTAGCTGTCAAGTTCGTTTTCTGTAGAGGAGATTGAGGAATATATTCTCCAAGTATAACAGAACATTAAAGAAAAGTTCAAGAATCAGTTGAATCTCATCCTTAATTTTTTTCTTATAAGAAATTGGAAGCAGAACCGGTCTGAAATTGTGGAATCAGTAAATTTTGGATGGTAAACTCTTCTCGGAACCGGAATCCTCTGGAATGGAAAGTCATCTCGAAACGGGAATCGGATCTCGGATGGAAAGTCTTCTCGGAACCGGAATCCTCTGGATGAAAAGTCTTTTTGGAACCGGAAGCGAAATCCGGATGGAAAGTCTTCTAGGAACCGGAAACAGAGTCCGGATGAAATATCTTCTCGGAACCGGAATCAGAGTTCGGATGCAAATTCTCTGAACCGGAATCCGGATGGAAAGCCTTCTCGGAACCGGAACCGGAGTGCGGATGGGAAGTCTTGTTGAAACCGGAATCGGAGTCCAGATGAAAAGTCTTCTCGGAACCGGAGTCCGGATGGAGTCTTCTCGGAACCGGAATTGGAATCTCGATGGAAAATCTCTCGGAACCGGGGAAACGGAGTTCGGATAGAAAGTCTTCTCGGAACCGGAATCAGAGTTCGAATAGAAAGTCTTCTCGGAACCGAAATCCTTCGGATGAAAAGTCTATTTGGAACCGGAATCGGAGTCCGGATGGAAAGTCTTCTCGCAACTTTAATCGGAGCTCGGATAGAAAGTCTTCTGGGAACCGGAATCCTCCGGATGAAAAGTCTTTTTGGAACCGGAATCGGAGTCCGGATGGAAAGTCTTCTCGGAACCGGAATCGGAGTCCGGATGGAAAGTCCTCTCGGAACCGGAATCGGGAGTTCGGATGGAAAGCCTTCTCGGAACCGGAATCGGAGTCCGGATGGAAAGTCTTGTTGGAACCGGAATGGGAGTCCGGACAAAAAGTCTTCTCGGAACCGGAGTCCGGATAGAGTCTTCTCAGAACCGGAATCGGAATCTGGATGAAAAGTCTTCACGGAACCAGAATCGGAGTTCGGATAGAAAATCTTCTCGGAACCAGAGTCGGAGCCCCGATGAAAAGTCTTCTCGGAACCAGAATCGGAGTCCGGATTGAAAGTCTTTTCGGAACCGGAATCGGAGTTCGGATGAAAAGTCTTCTCGGAACCGGAATCGCATGTTCATAATAAGTATTTGAAATAGTAACCGGAGACTAAACCAGAGTAGGAACTGGAATAAGAATCAGATTATCTACTAACCTAAAACCGATTTCACAACCCTGGATAATACTATAAATTCCGTTTCTTCGTCATAAGACTGCAAAGTTTTCATATTATGAACATTCTATACAATTAAAAACTGCTTTAAATAACTATTTTAATTATAAGAAACTGCATACGAGCAATTGTAAATTTTCTTATCTGTATAACAACAAAGCGACTAATACCAACGTACCCTTTGCAAATTTCGATTATAGCTTGATTTCTTTTCTGCAGCAGCTCGTTGCAACTTCTTAGGCAAACGGAAATTTTAAAGAAACGCGAAACCCCAATATAATGAAATCAATATCGGTTACACACCTAGAAGAATATGAGAACGAGTAATACACGAAGTTAGCTTTCATCTTATACCCTATGAACCGCATCTTGAACAAAAGAATATGAATGAGAAAGAATTGCAAATTACGAAACATTTCCACCATCCTTTTTTTTTTTTTTGTAAGATAATGAAAGTCATTCACTTGTAAATCAAAGTCGTCTCTTCTCTGCAGCTTTTTTTTCTATCTATCCCTAATCACCCAGCGAATAAAACCGAAGTTAACGAAGAAATCATATATTTCGACTTTTCAACCACCGCCATCAGTTTGATGTTTTCAAGTAAGAGCAACAGTTTTTTTTCCATCCCTTCTATTCCATTCTACTAACCTAACCACTTTATTTTCAGCAAATAAGAATTTTCTCCAAGGTAAATAGTGTTTGTACGAGCAAAAACCCCTTAAGATCCCCTTAAGGTTTGACCTCAATAGTTTTCATCCAAGCCTTCTTATGTTTGTTTACAAAACTAATTACTAATTATTTACAAATTATA
>JABUQX010069972.1:0-34689 GCA_015478945.1 Trachelipus rathkii | reverse complement strand
TGTAAAGTGATGTCATCCATTCTGAAACGTTTCATATTATTAGAAAAAGACTGTTCAAACACCTGTACATGTTTTATACCGATTTTGGGCGAAAGTTAGTAATTAATATTGCTCTACATTTAGAAAGGCTAGAATATAGTTAGGATATTGTTTGTAGAACCAACAGAGGAAATTAGAATTAATTATGCTATTTTTAAGAATAAAGAAAACGCAAAACAGGTTTTTTTCTTCAAATTGCATGAATGATCAGTTCTTCAATCTTCTTTTTCAAAGAGCACTATATAAAAATTTACTCAGACCAAGGTTTGTAAGACTATATTTTTTTCATAATACCTTAGCATTGGTTAAACATTCCAAATAGAAAATAGCAAATATTTTCTTTTAACACCCGGCACTTTTTGTTCCTTTAGCTCTATTAGATCATTATAGTACTCTAATCTATTTCCTAAGGTTGATATAAAAGACACTACTGTGCCATATTATTTGTAAAACTTAGTATGGATTATTACAATACTAATGGATATATATATGGTATATATATATTATATATTATATATAATAAGTAATGAGCTCAGTGTGTGTTTCATCTATTTCTTCTACACAATTTTTCAAAGTTCCTATAATAGCAATTTTCACTAAAGTATAAAAAATCATATACTCAACAATCACTATCATGTTATAGTGGCTGATATGATGTGCACTTCGCTTCCTTTCTATATTTACCTCCTCTTGATTATCCCATCTATTGTTATCTTTACGGGTCTTCTTATTATAGGGGTGACAAGATGTACTTGTGTCTATTACTGCTCTAAATGGATAAAATCGGACTCATACTTATACGTAAACCATTTATACTCAAATATCTCCTTTACTTTTATAAAATACTTATATATAACTTAATCCTACTATCACGTAATTAGTTATGTTGTTGATGAGATAGAATATTAGTGGAAGTACCTGATAAGTGACTGTACATTACTCAGACTACTATAAGTAGACAACTATTAAATGATATTATAATCTTACACCGTTTAAGATCCACCTTAAGACAGATAGGGTAAGATCTAAAATAGAGGGTCAAAGAAAGGAAAGCGTAAAGCACACCGTCCACCACGATACGTCGGAGTAATTTTAATTCTGCAACTAGACATGGCCATTTGTTATCGATAGTAGAGAAAGTGAAAATACCACGCATAACTTACACCAAATATGACTGTCAATGGGCCCAGCTCGAAAGCTGACGCTTCATACCAAAGAAAAGGACCTAGCCCCAGTAAACCAAAGTGGCAAGATAAAGTCGAAATAGACGGAGCAAGCGGACGACGTTGTGTAGTAATGAGTATCATACTACTCCAATTTGAAACCCTTTATTTAACATTAAGAAAGAATCGACACTTAATTAACAAATCTAGGCCTGTACAGGCACCAATATTATCCATGTACAAAACGCCATATCGACAGTGTGGGCCTTAGCAACGAAACCCTTAAAAACGAAGTTTAGATTCTGACATCAGCTTCGACTGAAGGAAAAGGTGAAGTAGCTCCCCTGTAAGTAATACCAACAGAGTGAAGGTTTCCCAATAACCTCCATCCTTCACACGTGCATATCGTATTATAGCCTTTTTCTAAAGATCAAAGAAAAAACGGCACCGTCATTTATATTTGGAAGCATATGATGCAACGTTATGTCGTTGAATCCAAATACCTAGACGCTGAGCGAGAGGTATCTTGAAGTAAAATCAAGCAAAAGCAATGATTAATAACGAAAAACCAAAAAAAAATTGATAGTCAGAAAAACGACAATTGAGCCGCTACCGAGACTGATGGATGAACAAGATTAGGTATGAGGCCAACCATCCTCTCACATCAGTTTTAGGACAATGATGTACGTCCAAGTCAATTGATCAAAAAAATATATAATAAACGGTCCATGATCTATTTAGTTAGAAGTATTGGATCCATATGTTACCAAGGTAAATTCGAGAATGAAGGTGAAACTAAAACATTATGCCGTCAACTATCAAGACAAGGGAGGGAAACTAACCTTCACACCCAGAAATTCTATTATAAATAGAACTTAAAGATAGGTAAATAGCCAATAGGATGTAAACGATGAGGATGCCGTAAGCAATCGGAAAGTAGATAATATTTAAGCAATATCAATTATATATAACAAAATAGGCCATATAGTGTTGTACTAACTATATCATTGCGAAGAGTTTTTAGGGCCTTTTACCTAAGAAATTCAATTATCTGTAGAAATAAAATAAATTTATTATTATGCTATAATCAGTGTCCTCCCTAGGCGGAACCGAAAAGTCTAGGGGTTCCAACAATACGTAAGCTGTAAAAGCGAATAAACGGTCATTGAATAATCGGTGAGACTTACGCTGTAAGATGAGCAAGGGATATTCGCAAGGAAAGATTTGTGATAAAATGCCACTATCTTACGACACTCATATCATATCGATTATTCTAACTATAACACTAATCATTATTATCTTTTATTTATTATTTCTCTCCCCCTCCGGAAGTGTCTTGGGGTTTCACAGCATATGACCGAACACTCACGGGCTGGGGCAGATTTATCAATAGAGGTACGACTAACGGAGGAGGAGATAATAGTGAGTTCTAAACTAAGTAAATCCAATACAGCGAACGTAAAAGAGGCCAGTAAGTTCTGCAAGTCTCAAAGTTTCTCATATGTGTGCTGTCCTGAGGGACATAGCGAGTATTTAAACGATTTCCAGAGGCCACACGCATTCTAAACTGCAAGTAGGACAAAGAGAGCAGAAGAAAATCACAGAGAGACTACCACTTTCTCCCACACTCTAATGCCAGCGACACAGATAAGTTGCTCGGCAGAAGCAAGGAGTAAGTCAGGAGGGAGTGGCCAAACCTTTTTCATAACCTCATATGTGCGCCAAATTTTGTGCACACACAACGCAAACGAGTCTGAGGTATTCTAAGATTTAGCTCGCTCCACGAAAAATGCATGCTAGTAAAAGTGATGGAACATTCTGACACCCCTTGTATTATTCGAGAGCGAGCGCAATGAGGTGGAATGTTAAAAGTGTGCCAACTTCTATACTTGAGCATTCATACACGTTTATATAATATATATTATAGTACCTTAATAAGAATAATGAGATAAGTAGCTGACCAATCTACGTCACGTACTGAGCAGAGAATATAGTAAAGTGTAGTCTCAAATAGGAGTATTAGAATAAGAGTAGTATTATTATATATTATATACTATCATAGTGAAAGTTAGCTCATTTAGACTATTCCAACTCTTAATAATTATCCAATAGAAGGTGGGAAGCCTGAGACCCCCTCTCACAGTATTTGAAGTTAACTATAAAGTACTTCCTAACAAGGAGCGAATAAAGGCCATCATTAATATATATTATTATTATAAACATGGAGTATGCTAGCATGCAAAGAAATGATATAAATCATCATCACCTGATATACAGATTATATAACTTCTGTTTTCTTTGTATAAGGAGCAACACACCTTTGCTTAACTTCACACGCTTATGAGTGTATTAAGGTTCCAAAGAATAATTTTTTTTGTTTATGATTACAGACCCAACAAGTGCCATGACATGTTTAATAGTCTTCTACACTCAGGTAGAGATTATAGCGATATCGTTTCAGAATTGAGTAAGGAATTAAGAAGGTGTAATTGAGAGAGTGAATAGGTAAAATTGTGAAAGTTTGATTCAAAGAGTGTGAATTTCACAAGGTGAGTAGTGGCACCTAATCGGCTCTACCCACCCGGGAATACCCATCCAGGTTACGGCAAGAATAGAATCAGGAAAGCTGAAGACGAGATCTCAAGGCTAAATACTCAATCTAGATGAGTCAAATAAAGAGACAGGGAGCAAGATTAGAAAATATTTGAGCGCAGTAGAAGATCATGTGTGACAAATGAGTTCAAAATCGGCATACTAGAAGGTAAGTTATAACAGAAAATCTAGATTTAGTCCACAGACAATAGCGAAAGAGTTAAATATAGTAGCCTCTGAGGAGTTACGAATCTGGAAGTTAGGAGAGTAATAAAACAGGATCCTCTTGATATGAAGAGGTGCACAGAAAACGTCAAACAAAGGCTCAAGGAATAAAAGAAAGAAAAGATCGCCTCCAATCACTGAATCAATTGTTACTCATTATTGGTCGAGCGTATCACAGCATAAGCATTGAATAATCTTAGTAGATAGTAAGCTAAATGCAGCAGAAGGATTGTGAAACCCAAGAGAAAAAGAGGCAAGACTTTACTGGAAGATAAGCACGAACATGCCGATATTTCTCTCCTCTAGATCAAAAAGCCTTATTGTATATAAAATCGAGTAGCATCTTCCACCGAAGTGAAGACTCAAATACCCATGCGAGATCCACTGAATGCCGAGGTAAGTGACAAATAATAATACACTCTATCCCTAAAAATAGTGAATGAGCTCATCGCACTAGATTGGAGCCTCTCACTCGATGCGTCAGAAATACTAAAATCCAAACTGCGCTCACTAGCATGGATTCTCTGACACGAATTAGCGCCAACGGGGTTGGGAGACTCCTAAACACGACATCACTCCACTGATACAGATATAAGGTGATTTCTCTACATCGGTCTTATTATGATTCACCACACATCATTATGAGACCTGACGACTCTCAAATGTAATTAATCTTTAGAACATGCTACATACACTATAGTTGCTGTGCGAGAAACACATATTTATTGTAACACCAGTTTATCCGTTCTGATTATTAACTCTCCTCTCATACGACTCGAATTGTGGTACGTATGGTGTTCTATGTTTTGTGTGCTTACTCTATATTTACGAGGTTACATCTAGATTTATGTGAGAAAATAACAGGAATAAATATCTGTTCTCCTCACACACAGAGTGCATAGATACTATACAAAAGGTGAAATTCGATTGCACTCTATTACTCTATCTGATCCTGTCGTGTTCTCGAAGAGAGTAATGCGCTATTCACCTCGAAACACTTCTAGTAGTTAAGCTGGTATATAATGTTATTCTTTTAAAAAAAAAATCCGTTATACTCAAGTTATGCTTTTGTGTGATTTAAAATAGAGGTTAAATGTTAACAATTCATGTATTATTTATTATTATTATTATATATTAAAATATATAGACTCCATGTAAGCTGACGCCTTATATAATTATTATATAATTTTATTATTTTATTGTGAGTATTTTATATTTTTTTCTAGTTTTACAATAAAATTAATAAGAAATTCCAATCGAGCTTTTATATTATTTTTATCCATTTATATACATCTAATGTGTCATTTTCTAAAGCAGTGTGACCTTCAGTGGTAAGTAGCATCCAAAAGCAGTAAATACAATATGTTAAAAGATGTAGGCCTACTATACATTTATGCAATTAAATTCTAATTTTATCAAAAGTTAGAGTTATAGTGTCTATATAAATAAAGTTATTTATATTACTAAAAACAGATATCATTACTTATTTCAAAATGAATTACTGTAAACAGAAGAATAAAAAAGTTACTCATTAAATATTGGTAATATTAATTTTACCTATTTCTTATACATATATATTATATATAAATTTAAATATCTATTAATTTTATTATTATGCAAAAATATAATATTTATATATATATTTTATTTATTAATTTAATATATCTTTAATATATATTATTCATATGCAAATATATATATTGTAAAGAAAAATTAATTTATATTATATATATTAATATATATATATATTTATATATATATATATATATATATATATAAAATATATATGAATAAAATATTAATATTTTATATTCACAAATATTAATATATATGTATAATAGATATATTTATATTAATATATATATAATTAAATAATTTATAATAAATATTAATATAAATATTAATATTAAAATATATTAATATATATATATATAATTTATTAAAATATAATTATAATTAATTAAAATCTTAATTAATAATATATTAAAAAATATATATTATATATGTTATTATATATTATATAAGACGAAATATAATAAAAGATATAATTATAAAATAAATATATATAAATTAATATATATATATTATATAAATTATATATAAATAAATATTAAATAATTAATAATATTAATAGATAGATCATCAGATCAATTTGTACTAAAATAGCATTAAATACTTATATATAATTTATATAAAGTTCTAGAGATAATATACTATATATATATAATATATAAAAATATTAAAATAATAAAATAATAAAATTTAATTAAAATATAGCCTAACTATATTAATAAAAAATAAATACTATATATATTATATATATATATAGTTATTATATAATTATTATTAGTATATATTATTAATATATATATATATATATATATATATAAATATTTATAATATTATAATCATAGTTATATTTTATATAAATACATATATTATATTAATATAATATATATATATATATAATATATATGTATATATATTATTTATAATAACATTATAAAATTATTAATAATTGACCCTATATATACCCCTATATATAATAACTATGTAGTTGTATTTGCAATGGATATTTGCCCTAAAGATGATGAGCGGTTTTTTGCTTGAGTGATCTCAAAAGAATAGAATTAAATTGTTTTATTTATATTGCATGAAAATAAAAATAAATGATATATGAAAACTCAGCAATAATGTAATAATATTAGAAATAAATAATTATAGAACAAAAATTATACCAACTTTATGAAATACATAAAAAATATTTTTGATTGCGCTAAAATATGAGCATGTAGGCTATTTATTATCTTCGATGAGAGAAAAAGTGTATTTTTAACATATTTATATAATAAATTAATTAAAACGAAAACAAAAAACATTATAAATAAATTTTTCTCATATTCGCTCACCTTCATTTTTACACCTAAGAGTGCGCTGTGTCCTTTAACACCCCGATCTCTACTCTACAGGGATCAAATCTCAAAAAATACGACAACAAAACCAATTTATATTAAATTTCTCTGTAAGTCAGTTGTCAACAAAGTTCGCTCACTGGAAGACAATATTATGTAGCACTCTTCTAGAGAAGTAAAAGCTATATATAGGTATAGCCTGGAAAAGGCTTAAATGCATGGTATTTTACTTTTTTTCTTTTTTAAGCTAATTGACCTAATTATATTTCCCTACACTGCGCTTCCATCTTTTGATTGTCAATGTCATCAATATAAGAAGGACTACTAGCCTACTACGCTGATTACGTAGTAAAATAGATTTTGTAGAATAGAACAAATGTTGCCGGATCTTGCCTCGGATATCTCGCCTGATTCAGTGAGAGTGAAACAATAAGAATATAGTGTTCACCTGCAAAAGAGGACTGTGTAATTCTAAATCTCTCCAAGAGTAGATATATCATTATAACGCACAATGAGCTATATTCAGGTGGTACTATCACCATACACCTATATACTTGGCGCTATTATATTATATATCCGCTATATCCTAAAACGATGCGTACCTATATACTCGAGCCCCATTGTCAGTAATATATAATGCATTATTGTAATATGACTTTATACGTACTATTATACTGATACGAGTTTAAGATCTTATATTGATTGTTGAGTGAGTGATGATATATTAGCCTGGTCGAAATGCTTGCTAAAGTTCTGATACAAGATTTGGAAAATAATTGTTACTAATTTCAATAGAAAACTTCCAGTGAAAGTTAGAACAAACCTCGAAGTGGAGCTATTAGCTGACAGATCAGACCGAAACATTATATACATACCATACATACACTACATACTATACATACATACAATACATACATACATACATAAATTACTATACATACATAGAAACAAATGTCTATATTTACATACATACATACATACATTACAATACAGTGAGTACACGGTGAACAATACATATTTCAGATTCATGCGAGACTCGGATAAGTCACTGGCTTAGATTCTCAGAAAAGTTAGTCCAGAGTAATAGGAGAATATTCTGAGACTCACTAGAAATATAGCAATAATAAGATGAAGTAGGTTGGATCTTTTTCAGCATTAAGCAATATACCCTTTAGAGGAAGTTTTTCTGTGGTATGCTTATTCAAATTATTCTGTATAACATAGATGATAGCTCTATTCCCCTTATATAGTTGATTGTTCGGCTAGTAACTCTTAACACATAGATGTGTCACCAAAAGAATATAGTATTTACCTCTCGCCATAAACTCGTTCTAGATTAATATATGTATGGTGTAAACATGAGACCCTTATTATATAAATTACTACAAACAAGTTTCAATTTGATTATTCGTTCTAAATGTCATTACAAATAAACCCTCTGTCCGGAGAGTTCGAAAGTCATTAATGACAAATAAGGTATTAAATGAGAGATTGAGTCCAGAAATGAGTACAAGGCGTTATAATGTAAGATAGGTTTTTTAAAACGTCATTATAGATTTGTCACACACAAGTGCAAATAGACGAAGACAATAATTATTAGGTTTAGAAATGTTTTTCATTTTTTAAATAGATTGTGGAATAAGGACGGTATTAAAACTGAAGAAAATTGTTAGCATTAAGTCATAGGATATAAATTTGAAAAAAGGACTTTATTAGTCTCTGAAATTTAATATCAATTCTTTGTTCAGTTAGTGATACATTATAGTCAATAGATATCAAATTTTGAAAGGAAGACTCTTGTTTATTAAGCTACACCAATCATTCGAAAAAAGGATAAAATTATTCCAACTTTTCTGGATAAAGTTGACGATATCGAGCAGGTGCAAAGCGAAAATAAAGCTATTTTCTCTGGATCAAAAGTTTTTCATTTTCTGTTTAAATAGCTTTAAGCCGAATATCCATGAATTGCTCAAATTACCAACGAATGCTATGACGCTAACTAGAATAAAGAGGTTACGTCTATGTCAAAGCTTAATACAAATAAGATTTTTCTGAATGTGAGAGCAATATTTATATCAATTATAAACTATATTTATGGAATAGAAATGCAGGAAATCAACTACGATTATGATAAGTTTTTAATAAAGAATATAGCATTTATCCTCTAAAAAGTCTAACAATTTAAATTATTACATCTCCACTTTGTAACTCTTCTCTATTTCAAATTGCCTATAAAACTACAAATGGAAAATTTCCACTCTATAGTATTGAGTACTCACTCACTGTATCTTAAGTATTACATTATACTAAAATATTACTTAATTATGAAATTTTTAGTATTACGAAGCTTAGTTTTTGATAGTTTAAATTATATTACCACCTCAATTTAATATTTAAAAAACCATAAATGTATAAATATTATACATATAATGGGTGGAATAAATGAAATAAAATAAGGCAATAAGTATATTATAGAATATAAGTATAGTATATATAGTACTAGTATATATATTACTCGCACATTAATAGTATATTATTTGTTGCTAAATATTTATTTATTTACTGTTTCCAACTGTGTTCCGCCATATATATATTTAATGTTCGTTTAGTTTTATAAGAATATTTCCAATAAATATGTAAGTTTCTTGCTGTTGAAATTCACTGAGTTTATACTATATATGTTGATTATTACTGTGTAGTAGAGTCATGTTCTCTGTCTATTCTTACTGTTTATTAAGGGATAAATACTATGAGTTATGGTCTATGTTACTTGTCTGCTCTGACGTTATATGAGTATCTGTATCTGTCTGTCTGTTTATGTCTAGTCTATATCACATGATTATGTGATTATTACTTATCTGTCTATATTCGTGATTATATATCTGTCTGTACTGTATGTCTAATAAGTTTTATGTCTTGTATGGTATATTGATATATGATACTAGTGATGTCTTGTCTATGTAGTGTATAGTTCTAGTATTGATCTCATGTCTGTTGTGCTGTCTGTCATTGAGATATTATGTATCTGTTTTGTCTCGTCTTGTGAGTTGTCTGTGATATGGTCATTGATTTGTGATTCAGTCTGTCTCGTCTGTCTATATAGTTGTCTGTCTGTTCATGTCTGTAAATAGTTTGTATTCTGTCTTGATTGTATGTCATGTTTATTGTCTATGTTATGTCTCTAGTCTCTCTGATCTGTTCTGTTACATGTGATCACTGTCTGTTATTGTCTAACTGTTATCATATATATAGTTATCTAGTTACTCATAGTATTGTGTTTTAGGTAATTACTGGTTCACTGTCTATGTATTTACTTGTTATCAAGTATATGTCTGATTTCGCTGTTTCTTGTCTGTCTGTGAGATTCTGGTATCTATATGTCTGTAATGATCTCACTGTTTATGTTTGTCTGGTCTGTTTATGGTTGCTGTAGACTGTCTGTATTCATCTCTCTCTATTTCACTCTCTATACTCTCCTCTCTCATCTTTATCTCTTCATCTCTCTCTATATTCACTCTCTTCAATCCTCTCTTAATCGCATATATAACCAACTCATCTCTCATCTCTCTCTCTCTCTCTTCTTATCTCTCTCTCTCTACTCTAATCTCTCTACTCTTCTCTCTCTCTCTTCGATCTCTCTCTGTTGCTGTATCTCTATTTCTATCTCATTTGAATTTCTGAGAGTGGAAAGAGGGCATTGTCTTCTTGCCTGTCTGTTTGTAGTTCTGTCTGTCTTTCTGTATGTCCGCCTATCTATATGTCTGGTACTTTCTTATTTCTGTCTGTGACTGTGTGAGAGTATGTTCTCTCTCTCTGTATGTCTGTATGAAATCTGTGTCTGTCTGTGTTCTGTCAGCTAGCTGAAACCCACAAGAATGACATTTTTGACGGGGGGGGAACCATTTTCTAGAATGCATTAAATAGCCATAACCGAGGAGCTTGCTCGCTGAACAAAAAAAAAAAAGAAAAAGAACAGAAAGTGGGAAGATAAAGAATTGCTGGGCGCCTTATCAGCAACCCCTGCAACAGCACTGATGTGACGGATTGTGGAAAACTATTCAAGCAATAAACAGTGAATTGCACTAGAAGATGAGGATGATTTCTACTCTCAGTAGGTCACTTGTGCTTTCGATTAATTCTGCAATTGCCGAAATTTTGCTTTATATCTCTTTGAAATCATCTTCATTCACCTCAGTTAAAAGAGGTAACAAAGACACAGAACCTCATTGGTTACCCAGCCAACTAAAAGAGACATCATCAAAGAGGATTAACACATTAAGTTTAAAATTCAAATTGATGAGTCGCCACTTAAACCAAAGAAGAATGTTTAGATAGAGAGAGCAATACTATTCAGAAATAACCGTAGAGATGCTGCCCTACAGAAGAAATCTTTTCTGCTCTTTTGCAATATTTCGCTTCTAACTCGAGGGTGGCATGAAATGGGGCACGTTTTCATTGATTATCAAGTGCTTGCAAGGCAAATAGGATTGCATATCCTTCAGGCACCTCCGGCGGTGGTAAATGAAAATTATTTGTGGAAATGGCTAATAAAATAAATATTTTTATAATCAGAACCAATTTAAATTTGGATTAGAATGTATACAACTCTTTTACCATTTGAACCCTCCAGGTTCATGTCCCCTGTAAGCTCGATCAGTCAGATGAGAGCGCGTATTTAAGTATGTAGGTTAGGTGGATATGTAACACACCCCAAAAGAACAGTCTCTCGCCAGATCACTAGAAAAGTTTATGTTTTGCATCACAACTTTGTGAATTCTCTTTGAATTTGAGATTGAATGTGATAATCTATCTAAAGAGTTACCTAAATCTTCAGAGGTTGTTTTCATGTGTTTTGATTTAAACACCCTTCTGAGGTGAGTAATAGCGTCATTTTCTATGATTATATTTAATCTTTTTGGCTGATTACATTACGAGGTCTCTTCTCACTTCTTTGTATTCTTTATGATTGTTAGCTAGTTAAAGAATCTTCTTGTGTAAATTGTAATGTTAAAACATAAACGATATAAGGCTTGACTATATGAACTTTTTGAATTGATGTGAGCTTGAAAATGGAAATGAATATTTTTTAAATAAACACAAAAATATATTTTCTGTTTTGTCTTTTTTTGGAATAAAAAATGTTATTAATAGTAGCTTTATTATGACTACACTATATATTATTCTTAAAGGTTTACTGATTTAATTTATAAATAAAGTGTATATACATATGGTCGACATAGTCCTTAAGGATAAATTAATGACTAGTTTTATTGTTATTGTCTATGGACCAATCTTGTAGTTGATCCTAAGCAGCGTGTTTAATAAAATTTCTATATCTTAAATTTACTAGTGTGATTTATATTGTATAATTAATTAAAATGAGTAGTTGTACGAGTAACACTCACAGTAGATATCAATTAGCGTAATTATAGTGAGTATATCAGAGGTAACACTCCATATAAAAAAAATACTAAATAAATATGAATAAATAATAATAAGTTCAATATAAATTAGAGTATCTTAAATCTCTGGAAAATTAATTAATAATGGAAATTCATGATTAACTTAGCTTTTGAATACTTTGTAAAAGACTTAGTCTAAAATAATATTTAATAATTAATCCTTTTCTATTAAACATGTCATTATTAAAATACATTAAATCAAAGTAGTGGTAATAGTAAATAGAACAATTATTTATTATAAAATTTACTATCATATAATATACTATACTTAATATATATTTATATTAGTATATATATAATATATATATAATTAATTTATATTATATATTATATATATAATATATATAAGATATATAATATATATATATATATATTACTATATAATATATATATATATTGATATATATATATATTATAATATATATTTTAATATATATTATATTAAATATATAATATAATTATATATATAATTATATATATCATATATATATAATATATGTTAATAATAATAATATATAATAATTAATATAATATAATTAATATATATTAATATATAATATATAAATTATATGATTATATATTATATATAAATATATATATTAAATATTATAATATATATATATATATATATATATAATATATTATATATATATATAGTTATATATTAATATATATAATAGTATATATGATATATTATATATATATATATATATATATATATTATTATTATATTAATATATTATTATATATATATTATATATATATAATATTTAATATATATATATGATAATATATATGATATATTATAATAAATTAATGTATATAGATATATTTATATATATAATATATATTATATATATAATATATATATATTATTATATATATAGTATATAATATATGATATAATATATTATTATATATAATCTTATATATTTATATATAATATATATAATTATATAATATATATATATAATTATATTATATATATATAAATATATATATTATATAAACATTATATATATTATATATATATATATATACTATATATTATATATATATAATATAATAGTATATTATTAATAGATAAAATGAAGAAAGAATATATATATATATATATATATATATATAATATATATATATATATATATATATATTATATATATATATATTATGTATATATATATATATTAAATATAGTATAATATATTATATATATATATAATATAAATATATCATATTATTATATATATATATAAAACGTCCTCCCCAGGAAGGTTCTCACGCCTTGTCTCAGTGGTAACCATCAGAATAAGTCCTTATGTGGGATATCATATCAGGTGTAGCAAGCAGCTAACGACTAAATCGAGCTAAGCTGCGCCAGGCCGAAGTTACGACGGATTTGCCTTGAGAGATTGTATCCCCGTTAGTAGCAAACACGCTACATGTCACTCATTAACGTCTGAGTGAGACGGAAGCTAGAGTAATATAGAGAATAGCTCAGTTTTCTACTCACACACAGTTATTCGAACTTGTACCCTTCGCTTGCTAAGCGAGTGCTCTACTCAGACTACCTTTTTAGTTAAATAAGATAATAATATATATTATATATATATATATATATATATATATTTAAATATATTATATATATAATATAATATATATATTAATTAATATATATATATATAATATATATATATATATATATATATATATATATATATAATATATATAAATATATATATATATATATTATATATATTATAATATTATATATATATATATATATTTTTTAATATATATATTATATACTATCGTGGCGTTAACGGTAAAAAAATTTCGGGAGGGGTTTTTGAAATTATATATATATATTATATTAATATACATCATTTATTACTTTAAATATATTATATATATTATATATTATATATATATCAATATATATTATATAATAATATATATATATATATTATAATATTATATATATATATATATTATATAATATATATATAAATAATTAATAGTAAACCATAATATTATTATATAAGTATGGTAATTATTAATCATTATATACTTACTATATATATATGACACAAACGTAAAATAAATTTCACTTAGAAAATTTCTCGGGAGGGGGGGTATCTACCCCCTAAAACCCGCCCTTTCCGATACGCCCTTGTATTAATATATATCTATGTTATGTATATTATATTAATTTATATAATATATATATTATTTATATAATATAATATATAAATATAAGTTTATAATACTAATATTTTTAATATATATTATATTAATATTAATATATATATTAATATATATTATATATAATATCTGATTAATATATAAATATATATATATATATATATATATATATATTAATATTATATTTATAATATATATATTCTTATATACAAGTAAAAGCTAAATATACAGTCTTCTTATCAGCAAGATAATATAAGTTCATATATATTCGGAATACCAGAGCTATTATACAGTGGGTATTAGCATCCAAGCATGCAGAAGCAAAAGTTAGCCAAAACTTCAGTTTGTAGTAGCCTGACATAATTAATTAATAAGAAACATAGCCTAGCACCAAGCATGCCGATTCAAAATGCTAAACTATAATCCAATATATTTTTATAATTGAAGGAATACATTTGCTATTTTATTTATATTATTATATTAAAAATATGTTTTAGGTTTCGAGGGTTTCTAAACGTGCTCAGATAAGGAGATAAGACTCTTGTAAATGTTATTGAACTCTCATTAGATTCTAACTTTATTATATTAAAGATAAGCGGTGAGTAGATCCCAATATGATAATTAGAGTAAATACAGTAATAATACTCAGGATAATAAAGTTAAAGGAAATATTGCATCAAGCAATAGGTTTCGGTCTATCTTTGAAACAAAACACATTAAAGAGGTAGTAAAAAAAGAATAGGTGAAGTTCATCATCCTTTATTTACGTCGAGTATATAGAGTGCATATAGGATCTCTCGTCGATGTCTATATTTGATATAAAATAACATTGTCGTCAAGAGATTTAGATGAGAAATAGAATAGCTGTTCTGGTCATATAAAGAATACTCTCAGGGTTAAAGTCATTAAGTGCTATGTGACCAAGACGATTATATATTTATATATCAATCAGTGTTCCGGTAAGTATATCTTAGATTGCTCAAAAATTTGTTAGTGTTCACATGGCTAGAGTAAATAATGTGGCTCTCAAAACTCTTATCATTCAGCCTCATTAATAGCCTAATAATAGATTAATTCATAACTATCCATAAGATTCAATAAGAGAAAGCAACAGCTACATCCATTATTGTGATCTTGAGCGTAGTCTCTCGATATAAGTTAACTTTTTGATTTCATTTAGAAGCAAACCTTTCAAACTTCTTAAGATGACGGAGGAGTTGTCGTCAATTGCATGCCGCCAAAGTGATACTAAGTCCTTAGAAGTAAACTGTCAAGAAGTGGATCCGGAATAAAATTATAACTTATATATAGCTTCTCTCAACCGATATAATTATTTATAGCTTACTCGATGGATCTGTAAATCACAATTCTCATCAGCGCAATTTTGTGTATAATATAAATTTGAACACCTACTTTTATTTTTACTCGTTTAATTAAATAAAATCTCAAAGCAAAATCTGCTGCAGCTGAACTCTCTGGAATCTTGAAAAGCATATCGTTTTTAACTTTTGTCTATGCTAGCTATGATAAATTATTACTTGAGTAGATAGAATTTGTTCAATAAGCAAATTACAATATCTCGGATACGTGTAAGTGGACTCTGTATGAATATAGTATTGGACTGAGTGAATGAGACCGCGCGTGGAATCTGCACTGTTGCCTTATTGTAGCTTAATATCGCCGACAATAGTTTGATCATCACGCTTACGCGATCGGTCTGACGATAAATACGTCTTAATACTACTCTGGATCATGTATGCATAGGAGGTGCATTGAAAATTTCTATGTTAAATCTACTGTATTCTATTTATTGATCACTTAAGATAGTATGGTGATAAGGATATAAGAGTGATCTACGTAGACAAGATTCCAGCGTTTAAATGGATGGATTTATTTTAACCAGAGAATGACAAATTCTTTGTTAGCAGTCATTGTACATCGAACTGTGTCCTATTATATCTAGATTAAGGTGAGTCATCTCTAGAATATAAGTTTACATGTAGAAGATCGGACTCTCTATGATATAGACCTATATACGCGCACGCTTAATTTAAACGCGTGTTCTATAAGCACGAACGCAATTCATATAGTTAATATTTTATGTCCCTAAATCCGGAGTACCACGGAATACAAAGGATGGTTAAGACTACTTTTAACTAAGATACCAATGAATTGCTCATAGAATCCTAGAGATCTTTTCGTGTAATTTACAATTATATTATTATTTTCCTCCCCCAATTCAGGCTCCTTGATATTATATTATGACTAGAGTGTTTAACGCTTATTAATCTAATTAATAAAAAAAAAAATTGTGTTTCTTAAAAGTTCTCTTAATCTTAACTGAATTCATATTATTAAATCTTGAGCGACTCTGGCATTCCCTCTCCAACTATATTGCCACTCAAATAGAACTTGTCTTTAATTGAGATTACAAATGAACTATCCTAAAACAAACTCTAAGTGTCTTTAATTGAGATTACAAATGAACTAGTGCATTAGACGGTAACATCTACGAACGGTATGAAGGTAAGCATCCAGAATGACACTTCTTGTTATATTTTATAATGGAATTGAAAATTGCCGGCTGAGATAGAACCTGTCCTCGTTCTTTATGACATATACTTATTTATACCTTTCTTCATTTATAATAAATTCATAATACTTGATTTATACCTTTCTTCATTTATGGATGCTCTGCTAAGAACATTCAACCGGTCCCGAAAAAGGGTGGCTTTAATGAACCATGTAACCATAGCGCTATAGTTCTTGGTGCATTCTCTTTAACCTCATTTTTGAATCTACCCTTAAATTTCGTTTCCTCGATTATTTGGATTCTAACTCCCTCCCTTCTGATTATTAGCATGATTTTCGACTCTCAAGTCAACTAATGGCATTCTTTCCAATCTTACCGAGCTATTATCTTCTGCCCTTAGAACCCGTGGCAAATCCCGTGTGGTGACACATATACTCAAGAGCTTCAACAGCTTATGGTCTCCTTAGCTGCTTTTTAAATTCTTATCCTTTGGGTTTTCAACTTTATTTTGATCTCGGATATTAAGGTTCCTCTGAAATGATTCCAAACCTACATTAAATGAAGTGACTTCTTCTCCCTCCCATGTTAATCGCAGTGGTCCTCGGGTCATATTTTAACACATAGTCAATCTCAATTTGTTATTAACTAATTTATCAGCTGATTTTCTAAATCTATTCGATCTTTCACCAATGACCAAGCTCTTCATTGTTTCTGTCATTTCAAATGTTCTCTCTCTTTAGAGTCTACATTTCTCTGCCATTTTCTGTCTGTCTTCTATTTCTCTGTCTTTCATACGTTATTCCTAATGATCTGAATGGAATTTCCAGGCTTGGCCGTCTCAAAATTTTTAAACTCTCGCATATCAGAACATTCCAAATTCTCGACCAATGAGATAAAACAATTCAAATTTTTACTGTGATAGAAAACGAATACCCCAAATGTGAAAGTAAAAAAATTCAAATTTTTACTGTTTTTCCTGCCGTATTCAATACTCCTCAATTTTAAGCTTGCGTCTCGGCCTTTGATTTAGTTTTGGTTTTAATAGAGTTCTCTTTTAGGCTTTAATTAATAGTCATTTTGAATACATGAAAAAAAAAAAAAAAAAAAAGAAATAATAAAAAAAGCGAGAAGATAAAAAGTGCTAAAATGATTACTACGATGAACACGGTATTGAGAAAATTAAACTATAATTTAAACATATAATTAATTATAAATAATAATTTTAATATTTAAATAATAATTAATATAATTAATAAATTAATTTAAATAATATAATATATTAATTAATAATATTAAATAATTAAATAATTAATAATAATTAAATAATAATAATATATATATATTAAATATAATAATAATATAATTGAATAATATTAATAAATAATGAATATATAAATTATTATAATAAAGAGAGATTGGATACCCTTGTACTCGTAATTCATCCTGACTCCATTATTCTGATCTACGTCGATTCTATGGTAAGTTTTCGTAGCGTTTACTGCTATAAATAAATGATTTAATTCTTGCCCTAATGCTCTATTAACCTGTCATGTGTGTGTGTGTATGTATACTTGAGAATGAAGAATGACAGATAAGATATAAGTGATTAGAGTAGTTACTATGAAGAGTAAGATATAAGATGAGAGATAATAGAACATAAGATAGGGAAGAGAGCAGAGGAGGAGTGAGCGTGGTAGTACGGACAGACCCTTAGTTTCACCTTGAGACACGAGAGTTGCGAGAGAGAGGACATTTGACGAATACTGTGACTAGAGCAAAGAGAACTGATTATGTGTATTTGCAGAGAGAGAAGTATGTGATGTAATATGATAAGATATTGCGTTAGAGAAGTGTAGATTGTGGTGTAGTTGGGATTGTAAGGAAGCTTTTTGACACGTGCTTGTTAGAAAAGAGCGAGAGAGAGTAACGCATAGAATGATCTGAATAGGAGGATGAAGGAGGCAGTAGAGAGTTAGGAGAGAGAGAAGTGTGAGTGAGAGAGAGAGAGGAGTGTGTGTGTGAGCGATATGTAATCAGTTATATTGAAAAATAACTAAAATGCAAAATTTATAATAAAATAAATAATATTAATGTAATCATAATAATAATTAATAATAATAATATTAATAAGAATAATAATAATAATAAAATATAATATAGATTTAATAAATAATAATAATAATATTTAATATAATAATAATGAATATTGAAGTGAGTAAGTAATAGATAAGGATTTAGTTAGATATATAATTGACATCTGTAATAATGAATAGTAATCATAATCATCATTATTTACAAGTCACTCGCGACTATACTGCTTCCGTGCAAAATGGTGGGGTTAAATGCGACACATGCACTGGAAGAGAAAGAGCAACAGATGTATTATAAGAAAATTGAACAACATACGGTCTTGAAAAGAATGCGCCTTTGAGCCTACCGCCCGCTCTATACCTTTTAGTTGAAGAAACTCGTCGCACAGAAAGTAAGGTCGTCATCCATTGGGGGGCTTCACGCGAATCAACGACGAGCGAAGCGCTCCATCTCTTGATAATACCCGGTATTCTCTCTATACAGTTAGGCTTTATCTATTTATGGCAAAAGAGAACGTCTTGGTTATCCAATACCGATCGATATAAACTGCCACCATTCACTCCTACTTATGCACCTTTCTTCTCGCCTCTTTGCCAAAACTCACATTCTCTCCCCATGTATGTCGGTTTGATAAACATACTTCGGAGTCCAGGCTGATTATTTTCTTCACTCCGTATGCGGTGCCAAGCCGTTTACTAGGAGTTTGCCAACACAGCTACACAGACCACTGATACATTCGCAGGAATATACAAACCGAGATGATCATCCATTCCTACTTCTCCACATCAGAATGATCCAAATGACCCGCCAGGAGAAAATATCTATAGAAGCAAATGTATGGACACTTACAATCATTGATGAACACTGAGAAATACATATACTCTCATGACATTTGTGTGCCAGTCTTAGTTAGAAGCAGCCGCGAAGCGACATCTCCACTTTGTATGTGCGTGTATACAATCTTCATTCATCAATGAGATGAAAGCTTTGTCACGAGTACTTGCTGAAAGAATATTAACCATACTACGCTGCTCTAGGGTGTTGTAATATCCTATTACAGGAGGACGGAGCTGACTACATATGTCTACTATGATATCAACGTCCAAGTGAATACCATCAATCGATAAGTTCTCTCACGTGAGTGTCACTTACTTATACATTAAGTGCACTCGGCAAGGGTGTGTATCCGGTTAGATACGAAAGATCACGATCATGTAAAGTACCTACCTTAAGCGAAGTTGACTCAAGATTAGTCAGTGTTTTTGCATATATACATATTTGCTATCTACGGTGTTACAGTAGTGAATCCAGCCACCTCATCTGACCATCACAAACCTTCCGTACTACTCTCTTGCGATGTCTCCGTTCCCTTTCATCCAACATATGTTATCCACTACACAATAGTGTAATCTATAGACACTTGTGTAGTAACCTAGTTACAGGCACATCGGACGATGAAGATCTTCCAAAGCATTCCTTACACATACGAGTGACGTATACACTGACTTACGAACAAGATCACCAATACAGAATGAAAGAGTTACAGACTAGCGTTATATCATGTGTTGTTTCGAACCCCCACCTTTAAACACCCTGCCAAATCCCACACCAATTCCCTCTCAACACTGCTACTCTCAAATGTAGGTCAGCACAAAACATAGTGCCAGGCAATATGATCGCGTTAGATTCAGACTCGCTCTATGGGATTCCTTCAAAGGATCTCATGTGAGCAAGATGCGTTGTGCAAAAAAACAATCGAATGGCGCCGCTGCCAGCCACTTGCACCGTGCTAATGATGTGTGCATTAAAGACTACGCAGCGAAACCAATGGCAAAGAGTATGGAGAAAGTATATCGTGCTATAATACTCTACGTAGGTGAATGAGCATGTAGACCATGCTGCGTCTCACTTCGGCGTTGGAGGAAATACAAGTAGACAGATGTGAAACCGAGACTCACTTTCTGAGGCATAAGCACAGAGTTCTCGGAGTATGTGATAATAACCGATGTTGAGTCCACATGACAGGTCGTGGTTTTCATAGAAGGCCATGACCACACACGGTTCATTATTGTCGTACATGCTTTTGATTCCATTCAGGAACTTCGCGTCAATGAAGGACAGGTAAGTACAAGTTATAAGCTCGACAGTAGCACCTGCCATTAGCTTCGATATTAATCTATCATACGCCTGTTACCTAATCTAATAAAATCTAAATAATAAATTTCTTATCTATCTTTACTCTCTCATTTTCTCATCATATTGCTTCAATGTGTAAAGATTTGATCCACACATCTACTGCACTTATCTAATAAGGGTAACTCATATGTGTCACATACTCATATGATCCCTCAATCACTCTCGTAATACTCTATTCATATTCAAATAATACGCAGTATATCTTCCTACAACTTATTTCATAAACTAATCTCTCCTCTACAAATTACCTACAGTTACCCTATATCCCTACCTATACACTTATATTATAAGGAGTACTTATATATAATATATAATTAGATAATTATATAATAATAATAATAATAATACTTCCATAAAAATTGTTACACCAACTTCCAATCCCACTCTAAATCAACCATCCGTACCTCTTACCTTTACTTGATCACGGTTCCCCATGATTATATGTTATCTATTACTCTAGGGTATATATATTTACGTTAATGTATTATCTGAGAAGGATTACCTTTTATCACGACGCTCTTCCACTCATTTCTACTACTCCCTATCTTTTAAGCACTCCTTCTCCTTCATGTAATCTCTTCTCTTCCGTATAATGACCTCATCCTCTCTCATAATCTACCACTGTTATCTTTCTCTGTCGATCATTCTATCTGAAAATCACACTCACCAACTCACCTCCTCTCAGTTACCTCTCCTTCAATTAACTGTCCTCCATACTTGCCTGGAAGATTTCTAGATAGTAGTATCCTCATCTCTCACTCACTTCTCTACTCAGCTATCCTTATCCTTGTTACTCACTCAAGATTACTATCACAAAAATATATTCTTTTCTCTCCTGTCCATTATTTTTATTATAACTCACTATATGTACTTTAATTTAAGCTCAGATTACCGTTTTCCTCTCTATTCTTAAGCTTTTTCGCTTCCTCTCATGAAGATTAGTACTCCCTATTCCCTGAAGTCCCCATTCATCGCTCCTCTTCTCAAAACTGTTCCATTTGCTGATCTACTTCTCACTCATTTAGTATGTCATTTTTTTCTATCTTAATTAATTCAAAACATTTCTTTTACTTTTGAAACCTCACCAATTTGCTTTTGGACATATCAACCAAGCTTTCCTTTCTTGCTTTTACCATGACATCACGTTTCATTTCCATCACCACTTCTACTGGAGTGGGAGAATTTAATGTTAGGGTTTTAATGTAGTAGAAGGGTGTCCTGTTAGACATATGAAGAAGCTTAAGCAGATTATATTATAATATATTTAGTATGTAATATAATGAGTAACTAGATAATTCTAATGGTTAATATATTAAGTGTTTTGAGATGTAATCAATGGATGTCTTTGAGTTCGTTACATGACGGTCATTATATTTAACTTAGTAAGTGTTATATACATAATGGAGAGTGACTATTCTGAGATATAAATCTGATGATGATTATTTATATGAATGTGGACGTAGATAATAGTGAGTAATTCAATCGATTCTTTACCCCTGACTTTAGTACACAGTTACATACTTTCTTATATAGTATATTAAATAATAATGTATATAATAATAATTAAGATAATGATAATAATAATAATTAATAATAATAAAATTAATATTAAAAGTAATAATATATATAATAATAATAATAATATATATTAAATTAATTAATATATAACATTAATATATAATAAATATAATAATTAATAAATAGATAATAATAATATATAATAATAATAATATAATAATTAATATAATATAATAATAATATAGTTAATAAGTAATTAATAATATAATAAGTATAATAATAATAATATAATAAATAATGAATAATAATAATATAATTAATTAAATAAATTATAATAATAATTAATTTATAATTATAAATAAGATAATATGTGCAACATGGAAATTTTGGATATGAAATAGCATAGGAAGCCGAGTAATAGCATAGTAAAGCAATTTTAAACGATCTGTAGACACGGCTTAACAACTTTATTCAAACGACAGCATAGCGAAAAGCAATTTGCAAGATATTGTCGCGCAGAGGTCCAGTGAGCAGGAGCAGTGACGTATATGCCAGTGAAACTACAGAAATGAAAGAAGCGGATTAGAGTATCTCAGAGCCGTAATTTTCTGTGAGAAATTGTTTTTTTCAGTAAGGTGCCTCAATAGTGGAGAAGAGAGAGACCATAGTGAAAAAAAATAATAATAATCGGAATTAGTAATAATTAATATAATAATAAATAATAAAAATAATAAGGGAGAGGAGTAAATAATAAGCTTAATATCTGAAGTAAGTAATAATAATAAATATCTCAATAGAGCGAAGAGTTGGTCTCAGAGTCATCTCATAATCCTGCAAATTGCAATAAAATTAGAAATGCAATATTAAATATAAAATAAACTTAATAATTATTATACACATGATAATAAGTTAATAATAATAATTAATTGAATAATATAATATAATAATACTAATAATATAATAATAATAATAATATAAATAATAATTAGAATAAATAAATATTTAAAGAATATATTAATAAATAATATATAATAATAAATGATCTAGTTAAAAATTTATATATAAATTAAAATATCTATTAAATAATAATTATTATATAATACAATATAACTTAAATAATAATAATAATAATAAACAATATATATAAATAATTAATATAATGAATAATAAAAATATATAATATATAATATATATATAAATTAATAAGTATATAAATATATATAAATAATAATAAATAATAATAATAATGATAATTAATAATTATAATAAATATATAATAAAATAATAATAAATAATAAATAAAATATGATAAATAAAATTCTAAAACTTAAATGTTTCTGGTATAAATTGTTTTTAAGAATTAAAATTATTGTTTACCTAACCAAACTGTTAATAAATGGACAATCCTAGATTTTATATAAAATCAAATAAATCATATATAATATAATTATAACCATAATAACAAATTAATTTAATTAAAATTTAATATAATTTAATATTAATTATAATAATAATAATAATACTAATATACTACTACTACTATCGCGTCATTCACTACATCTTTGTTTCCTATACGTATTGAAGTAGCCGGCTCTATAGTGATAGATATATAATAAAAAATAATTTTGAAAATATTATATATTATGATGTTTTAGGAGTTTATAAATAAATGTTTATCTCACTGGAAATGTTATCAAAACCCTAACCATCTGTTTTTGATAAGATTTACTCTGGTCATGTATATAACGGGAGCCATAAATGTAATTGACCATAGGTGGAGCACAAATTTATTCACTTTATAGACTAGGTTAAACATGTTATAAGTCATTATTATTTATTCATCCATGATTTTGTAATATTCTATGTATACCAAATTCATATTAGAGTAATAACTATGGGAATAAATATAAACCCTCTATATGCTATTGAAAGTTAACATATTTGTGATATATATCTAGGTATAATTTAAGCTTCTTCTTTGATATTTTATATGTTTTTGTGTGATCATGTGAGGTTAAGTGAATTATAAAAGACGAATTATAATTCACCATATGAAAATAATGAATCGATATAATATTGTGGTTAAAATATCGATAGAATAATTATCCATTTTTCATAAGTGTATATGGTATGTATGTGTTGTGTCACTCTTCATCCATTATATAACTAGAGTACTTATTGATAAATTATTTATATTATATATAGTGTGATGATACATTACCAAGTAATTGATATATTTTAAAATACCTAATAATAAAAAAACAAGTTTGTAGGCTAATAATATTAATTTTTAATATAATATATAAAATATTTTTAACCAGTAGTATGTGTCCTAAATAATTACAATTTATTTTTCTCGTAGAATAATATATTCACTCTCACTGATTAAATCATTATTGAACTCACTAATTAATCTCTCTCTGATTGAGGTGAGTATATAATAATGTAGAAGTGCTAAAATCTGAAAATTTCACACATATATATTAAGTATTACTTTACTACCATATGATGTTCCTTCACCTGGCAATATTAGACTTTGGTATTTGCTTGAGTAGTAAGGAGGGCACACAGTACCCTTCAATAAAATGCCAAAAAAATAATTTTTAATATATTATTTTATTATTAGAAATGTTTATGATACTACTTTAATTATTAACTATAGTTTATTATTATAGTTTAGTAAATTAACATGATTTTTATTATATAGTTATAAATTTAAATAGATTGTGGCATATATACACTAAATAATGTAAAATAATATGTATTAAAAATTTAATTTTAAGGTATTATTATATACATAAGAATATTTACCTATTATATTATATCTGTAATGATCTAAATTAACTAAATAGTACTCAACTAATTAACTAAGTAGTTCCTCATAAACGTAATTCAAGTGGGTATATTGGTCAATGACTCAATACTACTTTTGCAATACTATACCCTTGTTACTTATAATTGTTAGAGAATGAAATAGTATATATTCATGAAGCACTCTCTTGTGCTATTGATATATATATTATAATATATAATATGATATATTATATGATATAGATTCCTGTTTTTCAGAAATTTGCGTTATGTATATTTTCATTGTTTACCTATATGTGAAAGTACACAACAAAATCGTTGTTCATACGTGCGTTTCCCAAACATATTAGTGAAATATATTAAACATAATTTGCCTAAATTGAAAAGCTAGTATATTTTCAGATGGAAGTGGTAGCCAGTATAAGAATAAAAAAATTTTTGTAACATTATTGCCATCACCAAAAAGATTTTCATATAAAAGCCTGATGGCATTTCTTTCGCATCTTGCCACGGAATAATAGTCACCTTTGTCGTGATGGGCGATGTGGAGTGAATTTTAGATTTTTAAAGGATTTCAGATTTCATGAGATGGATGGGATAAGTGAGGTTAAATTATTAGAATTACTAGATCCATCTATAAAAATACATAAATTGAAAGACTATAGTTCAATATCTTTCATATAACGCTATGAAGATAAAGGAAAAAGTAGAGGATATACTTATTTTCTCTCAGTTAAGATCGAAGAAAATTTTCCATCTATGCGACATTTTTAAATGCAACTACTTTCGTGAGAGACATTTTATCTTAAATAGCTGGATGATATTATGAAATTGTAAATAGAGAATTAAAGATGACAGAAACTTTCATATATATTCTTGTCGTTTCAGGAGAACATAATTAGGTGCTATCCAACCGTCAAGAATAGACGATATACGACGATCTATTTTTAGTTGTCCAGAGACAAAATTCTCTCTCATGACGAGAATAAATACACAGTATGGTGATACCGTTATTGTCAATTTCCAATTGGTAATAGCGACTTGATCATGGTAGAAGATAGAGTAAGTGTGTGGAGACTCTGAGTTCTAAGTATGAAAAATTCTAATATATATATGTGATTATATATATAATCCTTCCGGACCCAGAACTTTATTCAAGATGTCAGATTGAGTCAGATTGCGATCGGGTATGGATGCCAATGAAAAATATTTTACGAGACATGCTAAATGTATATTCAAATAAAATACAAGTACAGCACACATAGTACTTTACTTCTCACACTCATAAAGGTCTTCTCCAGCAAGAATAAGTGCCTCTTTCTTCTTTGAACACATGCAGACAGCGAAGGTAAAAGAACTTTATATATTAACACCTATAGGCTAGTGAGAAAATAATAATATATTCGTGTATAATAAATAATTTTATCTAGTGAATAAAAGTACGGAATAATGCAAAGAAATATAATAATGACACTTAAAAAATATTGTATCAGCTTAAAAAGGTAGACGTTAATTTTCTTAGCTAATTTAAAATGAATACTAAAGTTTGATGAACCGAAAAGGTCGGGTTCCAAATTTAAATTTATGATAATAATAGTGATACTCGAATGGATAAAAAACATAATATTTACTAAAACGTTACATATATATCGGTAAAAAGATATATCCAAATACGCCAATATACATTATAATATTCATATATACTCGACCTCATAGTATACTACTAGCAATATTCATAGTTTTACTAATTTTAATAGATTTATTTTTTGTATATACATCATACCTATGAAAATAAATATAAGAGCGCAAGTATATATATTACTTTATATAGTATTACGGATTATACGCTATCAAATAATATAGGATAAACGATATTGTAAAAAATTAAAATAAGGACAATGAGGATGTGACAATGATATGAAGTAATATTTATGTTTTCAAAATGAACTTGATAAAACTATGAAAAAGACTATGTTACTCAGATGATCAGTTTAATAATTTAGCACATTAATGATGATGTATTGGTAAGTTTATTATATATATATATAATACATAACATATACAATATATATATACCTATTAAATCTGTTAAATTATTCATACAACAAAATAATTACTTTTAGAATATATCGAACGCCAAAGCTTGAATCACTCAGCAAATATAATGGATATGATTGGACCCCTCATATAACTTCAAAATTAATTGGTTAGTTAAAGCGTTCTGTACCAAGATAAGAATAAGTAGCTCTTTTGTTAGTATCTCAAGGCGCGAAGACGCTTATTCCTTTTTAAATATTAAGGATACACTATTTGGTATGATTTTAGACTTTGTCTACTGACGCATCACTTACGATTCGTATTGCACTCCCGATTAAGAATATATCTCCAGTTTCTAAAAAAGTGAAAAATATGCATCGCATATATTCCCTCTATAAGAATACACTTGATTTTAAAAACATCGCCATACCATGCTACCACAAATAAAGATATACTCTTATTAGTCAGAACGCATGATGAGAGTGTGATCTGCATGAAAAAACTTTTTTGGAGACAGGATTTTTAGCAAATGGACAGTTAGATACCAATACTGAAAGTGTAGATGGACTCTCACAATGACTCGAGTCAATAATATACATGTCTTTGTCAAGCCACTCTCTTATCAGCCGCTCGATCCTCAGTGTATCACAGAATCTTACCCTCTGCGTGAACTCATAGTATTTGATAGATTAGCTCAGACAATGAAGAGGTGAACATTATAATAATTGTGCATGTAACAGTAGACCTTATTTGATCAGCAAAGTATAGTCCATGGATTAGATAAGTTCAGCAGTTTGATGATTATCTTAGTCCTCCCTTGTGTATCTTGTTCAAATATGACAGAATACGTTTTAGAGAATAGCATTCTTGATACATACATATGATGCCATTCAAATAATATGGATTTAGCATTTGTGACCTCAAGGAAAGCGATTGAAGAAAATACGAGCAACTGAAGTCACAAGTAAAAGACCTTCAAATATAAAATTCTCTATCTAGATCTAAATTATCCCTGAAGTAAAATCAAAAGACTAAAAAGGATAATTTTATAAATGAAATTAATAAATAATGAACATAAGACCGGAAATTAAAACCGGCTGCAACATTTGTAATATTATATATAATCCTTATGCGTTTCTAAATACTTTTTTCAAGATGCGGCTTACACATTTACAGCTTTGCCTCTTAGGTCAATACGAAGTATTGAGAGCTTTATTTATTCATGAGTACTATATAATAAAAATTATAAATCGTGAGATATTCTTAATAAGAGATAAATTATGAGAGTTAATAGATATTTATGATTTATATATTGAATCATAGTTTATCATTTTAAGAAACATTTGTTTGATATTAAATAGAGTTACTAATTTCTTTAATATGCTCTTATGAGTCAGATCTCTCCAATAAGAGTGTAAATTATTTTTAAAATTTAAGCAAGGATAGATTGTGATATCATATTATCCTGTGATGCCTACTACTTATATTTCATTTCTTATATATGATTGTCTTGAACGATTGAGTACAGACCTATGTGTTCAAACAAAAATATATAAATTACATAAATCGTTTACATAAAAATTTATTTATTTTGAGTAATTTTTGATAAGGGCTCTATGTATTTCTTATAAACAAGCTATAAAAATACCAATAGATCAATATTGCAGTGAGGAAATCTTATGGTTATATAGTAGTATAATGTGTAAACTTTTCAGTATAATTTTAGCACTACCCCATCAGAGATATTAAGTTTGAAAGTTAACGATGTCCTTTAAAAATTGAATTTTGGACACCCTGTAAATTTTTTTTATAAATAATATTCACCAATAACTTCAAATTAAGAATTTAGGTTAAAACCATATATTCAGTATGTGATATTCATCACACTCAAATATTTACATTAAGCGTATATAGTAATTATTTCCTACTGATAAATAACATACAAAAGAAAATGGAATCATAAGTCTTGTCAGGATATTTAATCTGAAATTCATTTTCATGTATATAATATATTATATATAAGATGTTATATATATTATATATATTATTTGAGATCATTTAATAAAATATTAACTAATAAGCCAATGTTACCTTAAAGATTAATGCCTCTAAACAAAATCACTCATACTATAATGAACTATGTATTATAAGAACTTAACCAATTATGGAGTATGACTTAAATATGTTACCTCAATATATAGATCTTGATATAAAATTTTGCTCACTAGATTAGGTATTCAAAACAGTTTAGCGTATCACCCTGTTATACAACCAGAGTATAATAACATACTAATAAAACGTAAATGGTGTTCTTGAATAACTCTCCAGGGGATATACATTAACTCTCTATTGACCTAAATATTAATAAATAGATATTTATAACATCTCAAATAAATTATCTTGTATCGTGCATAACTCTCATATTTATGGTATACTCTCGAAAATAAATATGGATAGATCCCTTAAATCATCACTAGAATAAAATAATAATAAATTAAATAATAATAATTAAATAATTCAAGAATAATTAATTAATTATAATTAAACATATATATTATTAAATATAATAATTAATAATAATCAACAGCATAACGTCATATTATTTATAAATATAAAAATTAAATATATAATATATATAAATCTATATTTTTGAAAATAAATAATAATTCATTAAATTTAATGTTAATGTCTGGTCTGATTTAAAATATGATATGAGAAATACATTATTTGTATCTTTTCAAAATTTTTTAGTGAATAAATAATTTAATATATAAATTATAATCTTACACTTTGTACAACATTGAAGAATGGAAGCTATATATTACGTATTAATAATAATATTACGTAATAATATATTGCCATTGATTATGAAGTGTGAAAAAGGAACCTGATATTAGTTTTTATAAATGTTAAGTTTATGTGAATATGAAATGTTACTTGAAGTAATAAGACACTTAGGATAAATTAGTAAAAAAAAAAATTCTGATTTTTTTTATAAGTTAAATTTTTCTTATTTAATATACTAAGTTTAATAAAGATTTTGTCAAATTAAATCAAAAATTATCTAATATCAATAATATAACTCTAATTAAATAATAAATTAATAGTAAAACAAGAGAATAGAATATATATGATATAATTAATTACATAATGATGTAATGGTATAATGATGTATTTATCATTAAACTAAGTCGAGCGAGCCAGAATACGTAGAGATAAATAAATCGGTTAATTTATAGAACAACTTGAGTTTCATTACGATCAGCCCCACCTCCTACGACACAGGTACAAAAGGCAGCCGAAAGTACGGAATGATACAGCAGAAAAGTTACAGAGGATAATATTGTAGAATACATTTATGGGTGTAGTTCCGAGAACCGGAGCCGTAAGTAATCGGCACTATGCGGCTGCTACCTCAACAAATTGTATCTGTTGCGTAGTTATTGGAGTCACGTGATCACATTTATATATATGATGAATCGGTAGTGGAGAACAAAAGATATTATATACGCGGAGTATCTCACGTTCTTTAGCACTACGTAAAATTATACGCAACTAAATTATCCTATGTTTGATATGAAATATATATATATATTATTATATTATAAATAATATATATATATATATATATATATATATATTATAATATATATTATATTATATATATATATATTATATTATATATATATATTAACTATTATATATATTATAATTAATATATTTAAATATATATAGTATATATATATATATTAAATATATATATATAATATATTATATTATATATATATATATATATTATATAATATATATAATTATATATTATATATATTAATATATATATATATATATATATTAATATTTACTATTATATATATATATATATTATATATTTAATATAATATATATATATATATATAACAAAATAAATATTATAAAGAATATTCAAAATAAATATATTAATATGTAGTATATATATTATAATTAATATATATATATTATATAATATTAATATATATATATATAATTAAAAATATATAGTATTAATATATATATAATTATATTATATATATATTATATAATATAATTATATATATAATATTATATATATATAATATATATATTAATTAATTAATATATATTTATTTAATTTATATTAATATATATATAAAATATAATATATATTATTATATTAATTATATATATATAGATTATTATATAATTAATATATTAAATATATATATATATATTATAATATATATATATTAATATATAATATATATATATATATATATATTATATTATATTAATATATATATATATATATTAATGATATATAAATATATTTATATTATATATAAATATATATATATATAATAATTATATTAATAATATATTTGAGAATTTACTCAGCTAATCTCGTACTCATTTCTGAAAATCTTTTATATATAGTAATACAAATTTATATCTATATTAAAAATCCTATTAGTTACCATTTATTAATTAATAATACTTTAATTAAAGGGTATTTTAATAATAGATATATTTAATATATATATCTATATTATCATATACATATTATATATATATATATATATATATAGTATATAGTATTATTATATTATTAATATATATATATATATATATTAATATATATAATATATATATATATATATTATATATATATATATTCTTAGTGGCGGTGCGATGAGAGATAGGACTTTAGACGTCTGGGAAAGAGATGTCAAGGTGAGAGACGGATAAAGAATAGAGAGAGTTATATAAAGAGAGATGATTAGAATGAGAGTAAGGTATACGAGGAGAGTGATAGTTTTAGATAGAGTAGATAAAACCCTATAGGATTCTATAATTATACAGAAGAGTATGTAGTGAGTTAAGTTGAATCTCCTTAAGACGTTTGCCTGTCAGAACCTCTGTAACCGCGCTAATATGCATATCCATACCAAAGTAAGACCCACTGGTGTATATAGTAGTATATTATATTAATAATATTATATATATATTAATATACATATATATATATAGTTAGTTACGTGAGGAAAGCCTTACAATATTAAAGTAGAACTTCTAAAAAGTTGAATCGCCATTGTAAAATGACTGATATAGATATAAGTGACAAAGTGACGTCATTCTACGGTTAATAATATTAAGATCACGAGGTAATAAATAAATTAACCAAAAATATTTTGGACAGACGCTAAAGTTTCATGAGATTTTATAGTGAGACAGAACGAATAAGTTGAAGATTTGGTTATTCGTAAGAACTTTATATGTTGCTGTTAGGTATAAATTATGTACCTGAATATAATAAGATAGTATAGAATTGCGTTTTTGAGTATGTGAAAACAACATGTGTTCTCAATGCCCAGATGCTGAGAGAATTCTCGGGCAATTATATTCAGGCAGCGATTAGTCTCCATTCGAGTTCCCACTGCCTCCTCATGATTGTTTCATGTAGTTATGTAGTAGAGATATATATCACAAGTGAGAATAGTGAATAAACAGATATCTATTATAATTAAAGTATATGAGAGAGATTAGCGTAGATAGGATATAGATAAACCCTGTAAGGATAACTAGAACCAACATTTTATAAAGATTTAAATGATGGGTGAAGAATTACCCGTCATCTAAACTAATCTAAGCATATTGGATAACTGATAGAAAGAATAATTCATTAAAAAAATATCACAGAGGGAAGTGATAAGTATACCGACGAGGAATTTTAGAGTGTAGCCAGACTCTTTCTCAGAATAGGTTATTCGACATGTTCAATGAGCTTACCTAGTAATAAGATCTCATCACTCCTAATACCTGCCGAAGATAGGTGGAGTGACTTAGAGGAATCAGAAATGAAGAGATAAGTAGAGACTCCAGATACACTACCCCATTCTGCTAGGCCTTCTAACGAAAAGCCTATAACTGGTATTCAATGGGAAATTAATGATAATATTAGATGTTTACAAATATTTTGTTAAAGATAGAATCGAAGGGACTAACCCAATTAGTCGATAGGGAAAATGGCCGACAGGTCAAAGGGTCGACACGTATACACTCTAAAAATAAATTTCTACCGTACGCCCGCCGCATAGCTTAGGTATTAGGTTATTAGCTGAGTTAGTTTTAAGTAGTAGTTATAGTAGTAGGTTAAGTAGTTAGTTAGGTTTAAGTTATAATAGTTTAGGTTTAGTGAGTTAGGTTAGTTATAGGTTAGGTCTATGATTAGAATTATTAAGGTTATGTTAGGTTAGTGACTATGATTAGGTTAGTGTTAGGTTATAGGTAAAGTTAGGTTAGGTTTAGTTATGTTAGGTTAAGTTTTGTGGGATTCGTTAGAGAAACTCTAAAACAACAAATACACAACGATTATTCTTGTTTTTTTTTGTATTTTTTTTTTTTTTTATAACAAAATTGCGACTCATTTTATGAAACGCAAATCCTTCCCCTGAGCTCTCGTGCTCCGTGATATACGGTACAAGACCATCGGGCGTTTAGCACTAGGCACTACTATCGAATCTCGAAAACTGTAGGACTAGAAACGAAAATTTCAAGCGATAGTAAGATATTATTGAGAGGTATGTGCTCACTTTTCATCAAGATAAGTAATAAGTCAGAGTATAAAGACAGAGGAGCTGAATAGGTGTTACTCGATAGGCTTTATGAATAATGATTATATTATAATATTGTTTTTATATTAGTATGTCTTTAATTTATATTTACAAATTTATTTTATAATATTATAATATATATAATATATATATATATATATAATATATAATATATATAATTATAGTAATATATATAATAATATATTGTTAATATCTCGATTCTGTATTCATTTGAATATAATCCTGTTAATTCTGTAATACAGACTCAAATAATATATA
>JABUQX010069970.1:0-7500 GCA_015478945.1 Trachelipus rathkii | reverse complement strand
TAACTTGAACGTTATCATTTGGAAGAGGAATTTGTTCTCTTAATCCCAAATAGCTAGAATAGGCCTGTTTGTACTTCTTATGAATTATAAATTTTGGATAGGCTAAGTTTCTAAATGTACAAAAGATAAATTTAACTTCTTGTTTCAAATATGGAGGATCACAATAATTGAACGATCTCAAAAACATGTTAAAAATAACATTATTTTTAATGTGAAGAGGATGAGAAGAAAAATAATGGAGCAATTGATTAGTATGTGTTGGTTTGCGATACACTTTAAAAGATAATTAGAATGTCCAAAAAAGGAATGCAGCCATCAACTTGTGATTCTTAAGTAAATTTGATAGAAGGGGTAAATTATTAATTTGAAGAAGGAAATCATTATATCTTCTTTTAGTTCTCACAAGAATTTATTACCCCTTATTGTTAAAAAACTTACTAATTCTTGTTCCTCCTTTCCAAGAAGATTTACAAATGCTATCTCCTCATTAAAAAGAAACAAAAATATTATTATTCGCAAAGCAGATAAAGGAGCCGGAGCTGTCATTCTAAATTATGAGGATTATAAAAATAAAATTAAAATTTTGTTGAGTGATGAAAATACTTATGAAAAACTTAACTCAGACCCTTCTTACTCGATATTATATTCATTTAATAATTATGTTAAACCCCTGATTCCAAATGACATCTTTAAAAAAATATCAGTCACCAATCCATCATTACCATATATGTATGGTATTCCTAAACTGCACAAGGATGGGGTCCCACTTAGACCCATTATATCGGCCAGAAATGATGTTTTTTTCCAAGTTAAATAAGTGGCTAGCCTCCTTTCTTTCTCCCTTGATAGGCACTATCTCATCCACTCATAAAAAAATGCCATGGACTTTATTGATAAAATAGGAAGATTTATTCCCTTTAATCATTGCTTAAATAGTTTTGATGTTACTAGTTTGTTTACAAATGTTCCAATTCCCCATCTTTTGGAATTTTTATCAGAATTTTTGTTACCTAACATGATTCCTATACCCACCTCCAATTTCATTAATTGTCTACGTATTTGTATGTCTCAAAATGTTTTTACATTTAACAATAACTTTAATCGACAAATATTTGGTACAAGTATGGGCAGTAGTCTAAGTCCGATCATGGCAAATATTTATATTTAATTTTTGAATCCAGACTCCTTCCACAGGCTCCTCTCTTTTCTCAAGTTGTTTCATGGAAGAGATATGTTGACGATGTCATTACTATTGTCCCTACATCCTTTTCCATTAATGATTTCCTTCTTCAAATTAATAATTTAACCCCTTCTATCAAATTTACTTACGAAACACAAGTTGATGGATGCATTCCTTTTTTGGATATTTTAATTATGCAAACAGGAACTTCTTTATCTTTTAAAGTGTATCGCAAGCCAACACATACTAATCAATTGCTCCATTATTTTTCTTCTTATCCTCTTTACATTAAAAATAATGTTATTTTTAACATGTTTTTGAGACCGTTCAATTATTGTGATCCTCCATATTTGAAACAAGAAGTTGAAATTATCTTTTGAACATTTAGAAACATAGCTTATCCAAAATTTATATTTCATAAGAAGTACAAACAGGCCTATTCTAGCTATTTGGGATTAAGAGAACAAATTCCTTTTCTAAATGATAACGTTAAAGTCATCCCATTCTCACCTCAACTACTTGACATTAAATTTATGTTTAAACACCTATTTGACATCACTATAGTATTCAGTTTTCCGGATACTTTATCACAAATTTTGATAAATAATAGAACCACTAAATTTGAAAAGACTGGGGGCGTTTACAAAATTCCTTGTGGATTTTGTAATAATTCATATTTCGGTGAAACGTTAAAGACCCTGAAGGTCCGATTAGAACAACATAGGGGTGAGGTTAGAATGAGCACATCATTAATTGGGAAGGTGCAACTTTTTTGTTTAATTCAAAGGATAAAAATCTAAATCAATTATTAGAATCATTTTTCATTTCAACTAAATCTAATTTTAATATTTCCGAAGGATTCTTATTTTGATCTAATAACAAGAAATTTCATATCTGAAAAAATTAAAAATTTATCATCAAATAATTTATTGAGAAGTAATTTTATGTTGCCCTCTGTTAATTTTCTTTCATTTTTTATATTTCATTTTTTAATTTTATTATTCATTCTGTCAAAATTAATTTTATTTCTATTTTCGTTCTGAGGAGGAGACGTTGTACTAGTCTCGTAACGTAAACAACTGTTTAATTTTTAATATTTTTATTTCCCTATTTAGTTCTTAAGTGGTTTTAAATTGTTTCTTTATATATATATATATATATATATATATATATATATATATATGTATATATATATAGGTATATATATATATATATATAGTATATAGAGATAGAGTTTATATATATATATATATATATATATATATATATATATATATATATATATATATATATATATATATATATATATATATATATATATATATATATATATATATATGTATTCCTATTTATAATAACTTTCATCAAAATAATTTAGTATTGGAATGGTTGGTAATGATTTTTTTATTTTAGGTAAAGAAAAATTAAAAATTTGATTTGCTATAAAAAGAACTTACTTTTTTTATTTTTTGAGTTTCAAATTGATTTATTTATTCTTAAACATATATATATAATATATGTATATATATGTTGACTTATATATATGTATACAGTATTGTATATATATATATATATATATATATATATATATATATATATATATATATATATATATATATATATATATATATATATATATATATATATATATATATATATATATATATATATATATATATATATATATATATATATATATATATATATAGAGAGACAGGTTTTTTTTAATGCCTCAATAGTATGTAAATCAGAGAACGGCAGGGTCCTGGTAGTAAAACAAATTATATATTTGGAATCAGCCGAAAATTTAAGGATGGGATTTAACTTTTTTTTTTTTTTGGCTTATTCATCGAAAATATTTTAATAAATTTTTTCCCCATTTAGGGGCTCGAGCCGACGGGGGACAAAGGAGGGACGTTTAATACCCTGGAGGGATGGTCGGAGGAACCCCTGCGACACCCAAAGACCAAAAAGCGGGGTTCCGGAGACCATTCCTGGAGGGAGGGGGATTAGTCCCCTGTCGTCCACCGGAGGCCGAGAGACCCCGACCCTGCCATCTTGCGGTTTACCCTATGGTATTCCTTTTAGTTAAAAAAAAAAAAAGAATAATTTTACTTCAAAAACACTTTGGTATTACTTTAACCAGCACATATAGTAAACCGCAAAGATGGCAGGGAGTCGGGGTCTTCGGTCTTCGGTGGACGACGGGGATTAATCCTCTTCTCTGGGATATGGTCTCCTGGAACCCCTGCCTTTGGTCTTTGCGTCGCGGAGGTTCCTCTGACCATCCCCTCCGGGGGCGAAACGTCCCCCCCTCTGTCCCCCAGCGGCTCGAGCCTCCTAAATGGGGGGAAATAATTTTTAAAATATTTCAATGAATAAGCCAAAAAAAAAAAAAAAAAATTCCGTTGATTCAAAATATATAATTTGTTTTACTGTAGGAGCTGTCTGTCCCTAGTTACATACTGTGAGCATTAAAAATCTGACCATCTATATATATATATATATATATATATATATATATATAGTTATATATATATATATATATATATATATATATATATATATATATATATATATATATATATATATATATATATATATATATATATATATATATATATATATATATATATATATATATATATATATATATATATATATATATATATATATATATATTATATATATTATATATATATATATATATATATATATATATATATATATATATATATATATATATATATATATATATATATATATATTATATATATATATATATATATATATATATATATATATATATATATATATATATATATATATACATATATATATGCTTCTATTTATTTTCATATGCCTTCAGTGAAGCACAAAAAAAAAAAAATTTCTTACATTTCCCTGTTAATATTATTGCAAATTCAGAATCTTAAAATGCATTTATTTCAAGGTTTACCAACTTTACATAGCATAAATTATTTTGAGGATGTGGTTTAAAACAGGTCCATATATATTATTATTTATATTACATATATATATTATTATTATTATTGTTACAGAAGATATATATATTATTATATATATATATATATATATATATATATTATTATTATTATTACATATTATTATATATATTATTGCACACATACATATTATTATTACATATATATATTATATATATTATATATATATATATATATATATTATTATTATTATATATATATATTATTATTATTATATTATCTATATATTATTATTACATATATATATATTATTATTATTATACATATTATTATTATATACATATTATATATATATATATATATATTATATATATATATATTATATACATATATATATATATACATATATATATATATATTATTATATATATTATTATTATTATTATATATATATATATATTATATATTTATATTATATATATACATATAAATATATTATTATTATTATTATTACATATTACATATATATATTATATATTATTATTATTATTATATTATTATTACATATATATTATTATTATTATTATTATTATATTATTACATTATTATTATTATTATTATTATTATTACTGATATATATATACATATTACATATATTATTATATATTATTATTATTACATATATATTATTATTATATTATTAGTATATATATATATTACATATTATTATATATATATTATTATATTTCTATATTAATATTATTATTATGATTATTATTATTATTATTAAGTTATTATTATTATTATTATTATTATATATATTATATTATTATATATATATTACATATATATATATATATATATATATATTATTATTATTATTATTATTATTATTATACATTTAGTATATATTATTATATATATATATATATATTATTATTATTATATATTATTATTATTATTATTATATATATATAAACACATAGATCTTTATATATATATATATATATATATATATATATATATATATATATAAATTGATGCTACATATATGTTTCAGCATTTTCTGTTGTTATGATATCACATTTTTCTGATCATACTTGTTCGTTACGTATTTAGCGTCGGCTTAGAGACAATTTGAAATTATGTACCTTGTATGGTGAAGACGATGCATCTTTGTTGTGTCTGGTTTGAGAGAGCATCAAGCATGTAGTTGTGAAGATGCTCAAGTTGTATCTGTGGTTGTATGATCGGTATTTATTAATTTTAAGTTTATGTTGTATCTATGCATTGTAGTTGAGTTTGCAAGGGCGGTTGAATTGGGTGTTGGATGTGTGAGGTGGTGCTTGTGTGTATGAAGATGAATTTGTTAACGGTTGTCAATTTAAGAATGATATTTTATAAACATTAATAACCACCGCGATATTATATTTTTTATATATAGGATTATTGTTGTATTTATTCATTATGTAGTTTGTACAAATTCATGTTATATGTTTATTTCTTTTATGTTTTGTCTACAATTAATTATTATCAAACAAGAAGGTTGGTTTATTTGTTCCAACAAGCTCTAAAGAAAAAAAAATTCGAGATGACTTCGAACAGCTTCAAAATTTTTGACGGCGTGGGAGATTTGGAGTCGTGGATTTTGAAAGTCGAATTAGTGGTCAAAACTAAAAAGCTAAAGAATGAGGAATCACTGTTGCCGATGCTACTTGAGAATGAGGCTCTGGCTGTTTATCTGGAACTCAGTCAGGAAGAGAAGGGGTCTGCAGAGGAAATCAAGAAAAAATTAAGAAGAGTATTCGGAGAAGACCCATTTATTGCCTTCAGTCAGCTGTGTGCTAAGAGATGGTGTGGCGAAAATATTGAGGTTTATATGAATGAGACCAGGAGGCTAGCAAGGAGTGCAAATGTTGGGGGAGAAACACTGCTGAAAAGATTATTCATCAACGGTCTTCCTGAAAAAATTGCAAAGGAATTAAAAACGAAGGACAACATAGAGTGTTGTGGTATTGAGGAGATATTAAGTAGAGCAAGGGCGGTAATCAATACGGAAAACATATGCAATTATGGAGCAAGCGCGTTAGAGCAAAAACATTACTTACAAGAAATCGTTTGTCATGGTTGCGGAGGTAGGCATCTAAAGAAGGAATTGTAGGTGGAACAATTCATCATGTTTCTCATGCGGAAAAAGGGGTTATATTAGTTGAATGTATAATTCGAATCAGGGAAACGGAGAGTAAGGGGATATTGTTCTGGAAATATTAACTTAAACAGTGCCTTCAGCGGATTGCATTTTATAGAGGTAAAGATTAATGGTGAGAGGGCGTAAGGGCTGGTAGACTCTGGGTGCTCAAAGTTTTTAATTTAAAAAAAAATTGGTAGTATTGTGAGAGGTGGATATAGAATTGTAAGCATTGATGGGAAGGCAGTGGAGACAGTTGGTAGATTATCTGTGCTCATTGAAATCGAAGGGGTTGAATTTGAATTTGAAGTCTTGGTGTTAGAGAAGATGATGAGGAACATTGACGTGATTCTTGGTATTGACGTTTTATCGAAGTTTGGTGGGGTGACGATTAAAGAATATAGAATCAGTTTTGGTGTTGAAAGCTTGAAGAAGAAAAACAAGTGTTATATGAAGAAGTAAGCCGTGGTATATAATGAGTGGTGTGTAATCAATGATAAAGATTTCGTTTGTCATTTTAATGGTGATTTTTGGAGCATAAAATGGAAATGGAAGGATAAGGAGCCATGTTTGAAGAACAAAATGAGGTCGTTTAATAAGCATTTGAAAAAAGGAGTGAAAGATAAATTCGACGAAGAAGTGATGGGATGGATAAGAGAGGGAATTCTGGTGGAATGGAATGGTGATGAGGAGAATGGTTTATTGCCGTTAATGGCGGTGGAATAAATTAACAAAGGCAAAGTCGGACCGGTTTTAGATTACAGAGAATTGAATAAATTCGTGTCGTGCCACACCAGTGATGAAGTTGGAGTGTGAGATGAGTCGGTATGGAAATGGAGAAAAACGAGAGGACGGAGAAAACTGGTTGATTTAAAAGCTTCATACTAGCAGATAAGAGTCGATAAGAGCCTTTGCAAGCATCAACTTGTGAACTTTAAGGGGAAAACTTACTGCTTGACGAGATTAGGATTTGGATTGTGCAGTGCGCCGAGGATTATGACGAAGATTTTAAGAACAGTGAGGGAAAAGAACAGGAGAGTTTTTGAGGGGACGGAATCTTACATCGACGACATATTAGTTAATGAGGATGTAATTGGGGCTGAGAGTGTTAGGAAACATCTTTTGAAATTCGGGTTGGTCTCAAAGGAGTCGGAGGAGGTGGTGGG
>JABUQX010069969.1:12500-32336 GCA_015478945.1 Trachelipus rathkii | reverse complement strand
TTGTAATTGGATGCGTGATCGCTGTCATATAACCCTTTGGTGGTGGCTAAAACAAACACTTTCATTATTGACAATTTTCTGTTAGCGTCTAGCATTAAGTACGGCTATTTAAATGTATAATTGCAAGTGAGCCCAGATATATTTAAAACATGATCAAAAATATGTAATTGGTTGCGCTCTCACTTTTTGTCAATACTTAATACTCTTTAGCTGGTCAGTTTTTATAATTGCATATGAGCTCTCTGTCAAGCTATTGTTTTTAATTTGTGTTATATTACATCAACATACAGTCTCAGTGTACAACAATAAATTTGACTACTTCACCGTATGATGGAATAAGTTTTGTAATTTCACTCAATGCATTACCATTTAATTAAGATTAGTTTTTAAAGACACTCTCTAAGTCTCAACCAAACTGTTAACCTTAAAACTTACTGCTAATCATAACATAACTATAAATTATAAATACATAATTCGGTATTTTAAATACGATCTGTATATTTATGTAAGCAATAAAATTCATCATCCCCAAAAGATTATCCTTCATACTCCACTTCACAATCCACACCGACCGTGTTTAGTTCAATTTTAACTGCTTTAATATTGAATTTTGTTATAAATAATTTAACTATTTGTAATCATTAAAATTTCTTAAATTAATTTCTAATATAATAAAAGGTAAACTCTTAATAAAAAGTAATTTACAGTAACCCTAATTTCGTTAGTTCATCACTCCGAATTGAACCTGACTGGGCATTATCTAGCTTGTTTTCCCAGCAGAGTCCCGACAAAACGTTTGTATAGCGTCCACGAATATGGCGCAAGCATAGTTCGAAAAGCGACTACTACCCCCTCTTAATTTCATTTAGATTTAATAGCCATTCAGACACAAGGCCTAAAGCAGAACAACTACATTTAAGGACATGATCCACTAATGCGCCATTTTATATCATTTCACTAATATGGAAATAACTATGATTTCGCCCAATCTCCCCAAGATCTTATTATACAGTCTCCTTTTCCTCTTCCTCGGCCTCAATTTACCAAAACAATTGCATATCTTACTTTGTACCACCTCAAGTATTTATCATTAATTTATCAATTCCCTAAAAAGACATTTTAAATTACGATTTAATCAATTCTCTAACTCAAAAATTATATTGAATAACAATAAAAATTCTCGATTTCAACCCTTACCCGACTCTTTCCTATTTGTTCTCAGGTTCTTTATTTATTTATTTTAATAATTATTTATTATTTTTATTATCATAAATTATTTTATTTATTAATTATTCATCTTATTATTACTTTTATGTGACTCGCAGACACTTCCTCTATTATAATTCTTTGCTCCTTATTCCCCAAGCCAAGACTCGATGATTTTCCTTAATTTATTGAAATAAAATTTTTGCTTCATTTATTTTGCATGCGACGTCACTTTTCCTATCCAGATTCGGACTCTATTTCTTCGCTAATAGCACGCTTATTATTCCAAACAAAAGTATCCTTTCACTCACCTGATTTTCTCACGTCATCTAATCTCTTTATTATCTTTGTGTTTTTAGACTCCTTTACTGGAGATTTCATCCCCGTTATTGTATTCCTCTCCCCAAGAGTGGATTTCACCAAACTTTAAACAGGAAAAGAGACCAAACAAAAAAACATATTCACGACTAAAAAAAAACTTAATAACAAAACATATTTGATCTCTCTCACCCCATTCAATATTTAATTTTATTCTTTATTCTGCATACCTTTCTGTCAACCACAATAACCATAATGCAAGAGTTCGTCCGCACTCTACGGTAGAGTTCACCAATGATTATGAAGTTCATGAAGATAATAAATATTATAAGAAGATCTAATATGTTGGGATCATCTCCAAGATGAAAAGTGAATCTTCTTTAAATTTTTCTACCTTTTATTTAACATGATTTAACAATTTCAAAAATCTCAAGCAATAAATAACTAATCCTAATGATAAGCTGTGATCATACTACACTATGATTCTGTATTTTGTGCACAAAATATACACCTAACAAAGTTATTTTTCTTTGATATATGGAAATATTAATATGTTAATTTTTTCTTATACATATATACAAATTTCTACCAATTTGAAAAATTGTTAATGTATTTCACTTTCAAATGGCTTAATAAGTATTACGTAAACCTTTAAAAATTAATGCTTAAATCTACAACTATTAAATTCATAATCGATTACTGGTATTTAATTCTAGGGTATAATTAATATTTTATTTAATATCCGCCTTCCCAGCTACTATTCTGCCACCAATTTAACAACTTTATTTTTTTATGGAGTAAATATACAACTATTAGTTATTAAATTTTTGAATAAAGTCAAATTGAAGTATCTCTTAAAATACATAAATTCCTATCATTCGTTAGTTCATCCTCGAAAGGACACGTGTAATACATTGGTATCCTTTTTAGTATTAATTATAGCATCTGGACAATCATGAGCATAGATCAATACGTATTCATTTTACCATCTATCCAAAATTTTTAAGCTCTACCCGACACAAGGTGCTAAGATCACAACCAAATTTATAGCTCTAAGTTACACAAGGCTAAAGAAACATTATCTCAAATATGGACGATCGCAATTCCCCAAGCTATATCAGTCTCCAATAAAACCCGCTTTCAATTACCAAAATGCTCATTGATTATAACATAAATTCTCCCTATAAAAGAATCATATTTTAAATACGTTTAATTCAACCAATTAAAACAAAACATAAAAATATCAAATTAAAATTCAATTCAACTTACGACTTCATTTTGCGGTGTTTTATACTTTTATGTAATCTCGCAGACACTCCTCTTATATTTACTTTTGTATCCTCAAGCCAAAGCGATGGTTCCGAACAACGAAATTTCTTTCCATTGCATCTATTCTTCTTTCGGACCTCTGGTCGTTTCTGTTTTTTCCGTCTCTGCGTAGTAACCTTTCTACTCACCTGATTTTCTCACGTCATCTCTCTTTATAAATTTTAGTTAGGTTTCACTCCCTGATAATATATTAATTAATATTATATATATATCTAATAATATAATTATTATATAATCATTATAATATATATAATAATATATATTATATTATATATACTATATTATATAATATATATTATAATAATATATATAAGAGAGGAATGAGATAAGTGAAGAGAGATGAGAAGAGTATGTATTAGAGTAGTAGAATTGAGAATTAATGGTTGGTTTGTAAGCTATTCTTTCTTGTCGTTCCTCTCCTCATATCATTGGAATTTTGTTTGTGATATTGGATTTTTTATACTATAACTACTATATATAAATTATATATATATATATATACATATATATATATTAATTTATAATAATATATATTTATATAATATTATATAATATTTATATATATATTATTAATTATATATTATATATATATTATATATTATATATATATATATATAGTATGCATCTACTCCTTAAATATATTGATGTTACATAAAAAAGACATGATATCGAATAATGCCGTTCCTCGATCGTACTCAGTGCAACCTCTGCTCAGTGTCATCTGAGTTAGACTAAAACCAATAGATAATGTGAACAGCAACATGTTTACCACAAGTTTATGCTTTTTTTATCATGTTAATTTTAAATGTAGATTTTTTTTTAATTTTTTTTTTAATTTATTTTTTTAAAATGGTGTGGGGGAGGCTCGAGCAAATGGATGTGAAATAGAGTGTGGGGTACGAAGGACCCCCCGTTCGTCCCCCGCATGAGCGTCCTCTGAGAGAACCTTGACTCTTTTCCATAATTTGCGATTATATCTTGTAGGTTATTTCTTTAGTTAAAAAAAAATAACTGATTATTGGCATCTTGACACTTCTATTGCTTTGAAAATAATCGATAAAATTAAACGATTTGCTTCGATTTCGTTCGATTATTTATATACTGGTAAAATTAGTTATAAAGGATCATAAGTTCCTATATATATATTTAATATATATTTAATTACATTATATATTATTAATATTATATTATTTTATATATATATATCATATATATATATATATATAGATTAATATTAAATTAAATAATATATTATGTATTTTAATAATATATTAATATTAATTATATGCTATAAATTTTCTCATTTTAAAAATTGTTACGAAATCCGTCATTAATTTTCTTCAAAGTTTTGTTCAATATGAAATAACTAATTAATCCTTAAAAATGAGTTATGGACTTTCGAAGCGACTTTTGTTTAGTGCGTCCTCATCAGATTCCCAACAAAAAAAGAAATATGTAAGTTAAAATTTAAATGGTAAACTCTCTGTACAGGTAAAATACACTATTTAACTAATCTTCATCTCTTTTAAAACTTAAATGAAGCTATTTTGCTAAAATAAAGGGTGCGCTTTTTTCTTTGACCTAGGCTAGTTTTAAATACTTTTCTATTTATCGAAGCATTTAAGATTAACTCTCGAGTTATTAAATCCTTCAACAAATATAAAAAATATGAAAAAAGGGGTAAAAATTGTAAAAGTCAAAAAACAACTAAAAATCAGTTGTATTTCGAAATATACATACATTTTAAAATTATTCTCTATTGTTCATCACATACCACTATCACACTTACAACACACCACGATAGAGACCCCATACAACATACTTTTTATTTATTCAACTCTTTATTATTATTATTATTAATCATCGTTACCAAGTGGAAAGATTTTGAATTACTGTAACCTGACTAATTCTTCTGTTAAGTTTATGAACGTAAGTCGATTGATGAAGAAATCCTGAGAGAATGTGGAACCAGAAAGCTGAAGGATATATAAACCAATCTGATGAAGTAAAGTTTAGAAATTAAAGCTAGAATTTCATAGTATAAAGAATTCATCATAAAATCCCGATAAGGCTGAGTGATGATACCTCAAAAATACATTGAGTGAAAGAATAATTTCAAAATCGACTGTAGATTTACGTTTTTCTTAAACTGAAATGTTCAAAAATCTGCGATCAGAATTAGATAGTATTTTTGAAAAGTAATTGACCATTTATTCCGGTGTTTTACTCCTATAGTCCTCCCCTGTAAGGATTAGATATGTTGAAAACTCTACTTGGTTAAAGAAACGTAGTAGTTTAATAGCTGATTGTATGCCAAGATAGTCAGGTTTGATGGGTTGAATTAGAGGTGGTTTCCCCTTTTTCGGCACAGACCTGAATTTTCCCACAATACATATTTCCATTCCATACATTAAGGGGAGATCGAAATAATTAGATTGATGAATTTGCGTAATTTAAATATTATTATTATGAAAGAGAAGGACTTTTATATAGTATTAATTTATTACCTAAATGTGCAAGATATGCAATGTCCTTTATTTAAAGGCACACATAGTCTATTAGAACCGTAAGTGAGGGATTAACATTACCTATCAAAAAACAGTAAACGCACTTTATATTTGTATTATAAGTACATTGGTGAAAAACGGATTTTATGAAATTTATAATATAAATATTAATTAATATATAATTTTATAAAAGAAATTACAAATTAGGTTAGTTCATAAATGAGTATGGAGTGGGTAGGTGGAGTAGGTGTAAGGATTACGAGCACAGGAATCTTCTAATTGGTGGAATTTTGAAGGATTGCTTCTGGTTGCTACTCCTCTCGCTCCATCAACTCCAATTCATTTTAATTTATATAATTAATAATATTTTAAGTATTATAATTTATATATATTATTATTTATTAATTATATATTATATATTATTAATAATTATACATTATTATAATATATTTAATATATTGATTATATTATTAATTATTAATATTATATTATTATATAATTATTATATTATATTATATATTAACATTATATATTATAATTTATTTAATATTTATATTATTAAATTATTATTTATATATTATATTTATATATTTTAATATTTAATTTATATATTTAGGGCATTATATACTTAGATTCTATCTGACCTCCATAATCATTATATTTATATTCGTAATTTATCTATAACTTACAATATTATCGATATATGTGATAACTCCATATATCTCGATTTATTTTAGGTGATATTAAATCGAAGATTATGTTTAACTATGGTGTTTTATATTTTATTATGTGAGCTATTTTATTTTGGAACGTTTTCATCATAAGAAAATAAATAATCTCTTATATATTAATCGTAGTAGGTTTTGTATAGTTCTTCTACACCTAGATTCTGCGTTAGGATCTCTCGAGATCTTATGTGGTTTTCCATATTTTTTATAATATTGAACAATAATGAATTTATAAAGTTAATTTATTCGAATCTTTTGTGAAAATTGATTATACTAGTTTCATTTTAGCTATTGTATGTCTAATCAATTTTTCGATTATTATTTTCTTATTTTATAGATTAATATTATATAATATAAGGTTTTGTTTAATAAAAGTGAAAGATATAGAAAAAGAATATGTGTGAAATATACGAAAACCGGTCAAATTAATTAATTCTCTTTTCACTTTTATTGCAGGTTTGATAATGTTTGGGCGAGTTCTATTTTTGGTGTTTATTATATCACTTTCTACCAGAAATAAAAAGTAATACAAATTATGAGGACGTTTTTTAGTGCCAATTTTTCTTCTGCTTCGAAGAGAATATCTTTAGTTACTTTGGACAATATTTTTTTTATGCTTTTTTATTTACTAAATTAACTGTACCTTAAAACATGATTTTAGTTTCTGCGTATTTATGGTTTTAACTTTGCTAACGAAACGAACCGTCTTATGTTATAGGATAATACTTTAGTGCTATTTTATTCTAGTCATTGATGGTTAATTATGATAAAGTTTGTGTGCTTTAGGTACACCAGATATCATCAATATTGAGTCATGTCAGTCTGATTTATTTTATTTTTAAACTATAATATTAGTAATAATTTAACTTATGTCATGTTCATAGTCACCAAAACTATCATAGGTATAAATCTAGGGTTACGTGCAACGGACACTCCATCTAGGTTTAAGTCCTAGTATTTACGCAAGGCAAAATGACGCCATCCGTGTAAGATAAGGTCCGGTAGCTTTTCGGGCTTTTATAAGTCAGTGTTATGATAAAAGATTTAGGTATAGGTACTACACAGTTTCATATCGTAAAATATATGTAGATATAAATAATATTAATAATATATATAATACTTATTTTAATAAATTATAAAATATTTATATTATATACCTTATTATATATATAGTAATTATATATTATATTAATTAATATCTCTTACATATATATATAATAATATATATATTTATGTATACCTGGCATTTCATTATATATATTAATATTAATGGGTGAAAATTAAAATATTTATATAATAATATATATAATTATTAATTAAATATTAAATATATATATACGATTTATTTATATTAATACATTAATTAATATATTATAATAAATGTAGTATATAAATATATATAATATAAAAATATAATATATATATAATATAAATATAAAATATCATTATTATATCGAAATCGAAGGTCAGAAAGAAACTGAAGTTTTAACCTAATTTATATATAATATAATATTATATATATAATAATAACATATATAATTTATATTATTATTATATGTACTCATATATTATATATATATATATAATATATAATATATATATATATAACTATTATAATTATTATAGCAACCATAAATATATTTTCACTATATTATTTTATATTATATATATTGTGTTCCATATATTATATATATTATTTCTCTTATTAACCTTAGGGGGGGGATAAAAGGGATAATATAATAATTAAATATTATTATATATAATATTAATATAATATAATATATAAATACTGTGTTATTATACTAGATTATATTTATTATATACTTTATATATTATATTTATTGAGAAATTATAAATTATATATAATATATAAAATTTATTATATGTGTGTATGCATGTAGAAAAATGAAATTTATTTGTGTGGAATTGTCATAAAAAAATTTGGGTGTGCTTTGCAGGTGTTCTTTTCATTTCAACTACTTTGTTTCAACTATAGCTATTTCTCGGCAAAGAATTTTGTTTGAGCTTTGTAAAATAAGGAGAAGGAGGAGAATAAGGAGGAGGCGAAGCAGGAAATTAAATTCTTTCTCTGCGTCTCATTAATTAACTTCACATGAAATTAAGTTTGACTCCGACAAATATAATAACGAATATTTAGAATTACTTTAAAGAAGTTTAATTTAGGAATTTTATATATTTTTTTTTCTTTTGAATACTTTTTTTTTATAAATTTTTATATGTGTGTTTTGTAAGAGTGTTTTGTGTGTCAGAGTAGTGTTGCTAATATTTTTTCTCATTTACCGAAAGGATTACTAATGAAATTTTATATGTAAATCTTAGAAATAAAGAAATATTTTTAGAATGCTTCTAAATTTATTCCTAAACTAAAATCTATGTTATTATATATATTATATAATTTATATATATTATTACCAAATATATATAATAATATATTTTTATTTTATGTATTTATGTATACTAAACCAATTTAGATAGTCTATGTAATATTTATATATAATATAATATATATATAATTATATATATGTAAATGATTATAAAATGTTTATGATATTATATAGGTATAGTTATTGGGTTTAGGAGAGAAGTGTTGTATATTTACTCTTTGTGTGTCGTTTATTCGATCCACTGTTATTATTCGGCTGTTGTGAGAGTTTATTCGATATATCTTCGTGTAAGAGGTTCTTCCTTGTTAGGTTTATTCGAGCCTGTTGTAGAGTTAATTCGACTTGATAAGTTTTCTGGTCTGGTTGTAGCACCCTCTCTCATGCCATAGGAACTCTTTCATGATGCGCTGGCTTCTTGAGATTGAAGATCCAATAATATTAAAATCGTTAATAGAACTATTTTTATATTACCTCTTTACTTTATTGGAAAACCGTAAAAAACAACCTTTTATTGGCTATTTATTAAAAATATTTTTACGATTAATTAGATTTTTGATTCACTTTCAAAATCTCATAATAAGAGCAGAAAATAAATTTTTTACAATATAAACCTAATATAATATATATATATTATTTATTAGTATTATATTATTACTATCTTAATTAATCCATTAGTAAATAATATATTATATATATTATATATTATATATAATACTATTCATATCATATTATTTTATATAATGTATACATTTTCATTTTATTAATGTTGGTTCTGATTCCCTGTTAATATTTTGAGGTTAGATATTATAGGTTAAGTTATGGTAATAGGTTAGGTTAAAGTTAGGTTATGAGTAGGTATTGGTTTTATCGGTAAGGCCTCACAGAGTCTCTAGGTTAGTTTAACCTCCAAAAATTAATTTGGCATCTCTACCGTAAGAGAGTTGAGTGGGTGAGAGAGAGTGAGAGCGAGAGAGAGATTAAATATGATTTTCGCTCCTGATGAGTTCAATACTAAACTTATTAAAATAGCTCATGATTTATTATATATATATCTTTATAATTTATTCTTGTTATATTATTAATTATTATATAAATAGTAAATATATAAATAAATGTATATAATAATAATTATCTACTATCACTAAACATTTATTAGGGGCGAAATTATATAAATATATTATTATAATATATTAATAAATATATATTAATTTATTTATTATATAAAATAGATTTATTTTATACTGGCTAAATTAAGGTAGGATATATATATAATATATATATATATATATATAAATGAGGTATTGGCCTAAAATAGGCTATTTCCTTAATAATAATAGTTATTCTATTTATTCTTTTTAATTATTTGTTTAATATATATAAAATATATATATTATAAATATTATGCATTTTATATAATATAATTAATATATATAAAAAGGTTTGTTTACATTTTCGATATCTGAGGAATTCTAAATTTTAGGGTGAAATGACAAAAATAATTTTGCTCCAATTTACTCAACTGTTATTGCCGGATACATAATGAGCATAAAAAATAAAGATATGTGACTATCGTTATGATCAATTAAAATAATCAGGCGACTTACTTTGGTGTCCATATTATTCTTCAGAGTTAAACATATGGGTACATATATATTTGTGAGCTTCAACTACAAACTAGCCCTATTTTTTATCACAGTTAGAGTTAACTGCTAATTAGTTTTATTGTGGGAGATAAACGATGTAAAATATTTGGAAGGAAAAAATGACGTAACGAGGGATACATACGTTCAATCTATCACTAAAATTTATTAATTACAATGAATAGGCAAATAATAATAATATAAATATAATATTAAAATAATAATAGAATAATATCATATACTACGGGGCTTTATTATTATATTAACTGAATTTATCCTATCATCAATAATTTTAAAATAATATATTTTTTTAATATATATATAATAATAATATAACATTTATTATATATTATATATAATATAATATATGAGTTTAGAACCTTAAAAGATATATATATATAATATATAATAAATTAGTATACTAAAATTACTATACTACTATATATAGTGCTTTAATTAATAGTATAATTATTTATAAACTTAATATATCGGTAGCATGGGAAATTTGCCATGCCCGATAATATACCTGGCTTTTCTAACCTAAAACTGTGATATATTTCAAAATTAAACCTATACTAAAAATTAAAATTTTTAAATTAGCTTTTAAATATTTTATGTTGGTGAAGCTCAGAAACTTTTTAATTAATTTACCTTTTTTTTGTATTCTCAGAATTAAAAGTTATAAATAATTATATTAATATATATTATTATAATATATATAATTATAAAATTATATAAATATATATATATTATATATATATATTATAATATAATAATATTAATATATTTAATTATATATATTATAAATATATATATATATATATTAATATATATTATAATATTAAATATTTATATAATATTATTTATATATATTAAAATATTAATTAATATATAATAATATTATATTATAATGATATAATATAAATATATATTAATTAATTAATATATATATTATAGTGGACCTTAAGTTAATACATAGGTTCCTTCAAAATAATATTTAGTATATTTAGGAAAGTGGTTGTTATAATAATTATTTAATATACAAAATTTAAATTAAAATTACGATTTTGTCTATAAAATAGAAACTTACATTTATTTTTATTTTTATTGTGCTTCAAATTGATTATAATTTTCCAATTCATTTTATTTAATTTTTAAGATATTATTTCAACCGTAAAATATTTATTATTTGAAAATATAAATAATATATATCAAATATATTATAATATATTAACTCTATCTAAAAATGTATAGCTCATAATATATATATTATTATATATAGTTATGTTATAATTATATATAATAATTGATGAATATAATAACGGGATATACCTCAATATACTAAAGATATTAATATAGAGATAATATAAAATACCTAATATATATATATTTCTCTATATATAATATAAAATACACAATATATATTATATTATAATATATATCACACTATATATATACATCAACCTATTCTCCATTATCCCTAACCACTATATATAATATATAATATATATAATATATATATTATAATATATAACTATATTTTAATATTATAATATTAAATTATAGTATATAATATTATTATATAATAGTTAATATAATATATATTATTAATATATATTAATATATAAATGATATTAATATATATTATATTATATATTAATATATAATAAATATATATTAATATATACTTATATATATGGAGATATTTTTTTAATGCTCACAGTATGTAGCTAGAGAACGGCAGGTTTTCCTACAGTAAAACAAATTTAAAATATATTTGGAATCAGTGAAAATTCTAAGGATGTGAAGATTTTAAACTTTTTTTTTTTTTTTTTTTTTTTATATTGTAAATAATTTTTTTTTTTGTTTTATACTTAATAGAGAAGTAAATACACCTAGTGTGAGTAATTAAAACCGCAATAGTATGGTAGGATAGTCGGTAGAGTCTCTCGCTTCTACCCTCAGTGTGTGGAGACGTAACGGGGTACGTAGGACTTAATCCACCCTCCGGGGTATGGTCTCACGGGAAACCTCCCGCTCTTTTGGTCTTTGAGGTTGTTATCGTGAGGTTAGGTTACCCTCCGACCCATTTTCCCTTCTCGGTTGATATTGAAAAACGCACCACCCCCCCTTTTCCGCCCGCGGGCTCGAGGCCCCCTAAATTTGGTGTGAAATAATTTTGTTTTGTTTTTGGATAAAAATTTATAAGTTTATTTTTTAGGGGTCTCTTTTTGGGATTTCAGGGGTTCTCAATTAAATGAGGGACGATTACTCATTTATACCTCTGGAGGGAGGTAAATGGTACGGAGGAACCCCCGCACACCCAAAAGACCAAAGAGCGGGTGTTCCTCCCAAATACCAATCCCCGGAGGGGGGGATTAGTCCCCCCGTCGTCCACCGGAGGTCCGAGAGAGTACCGAAAATTTTGTCCTTACGGATGCGTGATCCCCCACAGTTGTAATCCTTTCGATGAAAAAATAACAAAATTTACTTTCAACACAATAATAAAAAAAAAAAAAAAAAAATATAAAAAAAAATAAAAAGTTAAAACACATCCTTAGAATTTTCGGCTTGTATTCAAAATATAATAAAATAATTGTTATTTATACTGATATAAATATAGGACTGCCGTTTCATCTGGACAATATCAGTGAAGTGAGAGCTATTTAAAAAAAATCTGACCATCTATTAATTATTTATAATATATATATATATATTATTAATATATAATTAATATATATAAAATCTCTCACATCTTTAAAAGTGAATATATTGCAAGATATATTAAGATTATTATAACGTATTTCATAATATATTATATAATATATATATAAATATATAATATATATATTAATAATATAATATTATATATAATATTATATTATTATATTATTATATATTATTAATTATAATATATATATATATATATTATATATATAATTATAATATATTCATATACAAATAATAAATTATTTTACTAATTGGAAAAATAAACTAAAAAACTTAAATAAAAATTGGATTTGGTTGCTGCTATTAATAAGAAGATCAAAAAAATAATAATATAGTAGTATTGTTTATTTATTATGGAGCAAATCGAATTTTTAATTTGTAAATTTTTGCAATATTAAAAATTTAATTACCATACTTTTTCCAATTTGCTAAAATATTTTGAGGAACATGTATTACTTAAGGGTTCCTATATATAACATATAATATATCATATATTAATTATATAATTATATATAATTATAATTATATATATATAATATATAATTATATTATAATTAAATATATATTATATAATTTATATAAATATATTATATATATATAATAATATATTAATATAGAGAGAGAGAGAGTAGATATTAGGTATAAATATATATATATATATACTTATTAGCTTGATGTAGATTTATTTTTTATTTGTATAAGTTTAGTTTATGTAATTATGTAAGGCTATGTTTACACATATTTTTTTGATATTGATATTTATTTATGATTTCAAAGCTGCTTTGTTTGATAAATAGTCTTTTAGTTATGTTTAAGTCTAAGTTAAGTTAATTTATAGTTAAAGTTAAGTAGTTTAAGGCTGTTGGATTAGCTTAAGAAAGTTTAAGCTAAGTTAAGTTAAGTATAGTTAAAGTTAAGTTAAGTTAAGTTAAGTTAAGTAAGTTAAGTAAAGTATAGATTAATATTTTATTGACGAGTTGGTAATATTTTTTTTTATTGATATTATTTTTTCAGGTATGTAATGAATGCTCAAATTTACAATTATTTATTCTCGATTCTGATGAATATAAGTTTGCTTTGCATAATAGATAAAAATTAACCCTGAAAAAGTTATAATTAAGCAAGGTGTTTCACTTGCCGATGTTTTGCCAGATGCAGAGTTGTTGACTTTAATGTTAGTTCATCCTTTACGAGCTCAGGTAAATAAAATCGAAGATTTAAAAATTATTTTTTTTACCACTTTTAAAGAGACTATTGTTCTTAAGAATGCAGATGAATTCTTAAAATACTTTTAAAATTGCTACATTGTTCGGTACATAGTGATTAATGATTATTAAGTGCTTTCATTATGTTAGTTTTTGAAGTGCATTTTTTTTATCTTATAGGTTGCGTTTCACGAGATCACCTGCAATTTGTGGGTCCGTAATGGGCTTCAAATTAAGGGTCAAGCCATGACTTATATACAGTGTCACTTCTGTAATTCGATGTTTGATCCAGATTTGTATCTTCTTCAATGTTATGATTCAACACGATCATGGATAAAATATTTCTTCTTTTGATTGAGTTTTTTTGCCGAAAGATTAGGAAACGAGGATATAACTTATTTTGTAATTTAGTTTTATTTCCTGCAGCACCCGCATTAGTAAATAAATTGTTATTGCAGAATTCGGAATTAAATGGGTTAGTTCTTTACTAGATAGTTTGTTCCATTTAAAAACGAAAAAAACGAAAACACAAAAAAAACGAAGATTTGGTTTGTTTTTTTTTTGTTTTATTAAAAGACAAACTCTCTCGCAGCAGAAAACTGTCCGCGTCATCTTCTCATCTTCTCTCTCTCATCTTCTCTCTCTCTCTCTTCTCCCTCTCTCTCTTCTCCCTCTACTCTATATATATATATCATATATATTTATATATTTATATATATATGATATCGTATAATATATATATATAATATATATATTAATATATAAGTCTATATATTATATGGGATAGGGTATATATATATAATATTATATATATATATATCTTTAGTTCGGGTACTATATACTATATGTATATAGCATATGGTCATCGACCCAATAAGCTTAATTGAAACTTTCTCTTTTTAAATGTAAGTGTGGCTCAAATATATTATTAAATTTCCATTTCAAATTAGAAACTAATCTTTTGTTTTTTATGCTTGAGGTTTTGTGTCTAAATACATTTAACACAAATGCCGCATTAAAATCTAAATACTAATTTTAAGTAAAAGATTTTATCAAACGGGGCCATGAATGGAAATTGGAACCCATTATATATATTTTTATCTGAAAATAATTACACTCTTTTATGATTTACAGAAAAAATATGTTCTTTTTGGTTTACTGCGTAATCAATGCATTTTTACCTTACGATCAAAACCCTGGTCTGATTTATTGAAACAACTAAGCTTACGTTGAGTCTAAAATCATGTTGAATAGTTTTAATTAAAATAAAAAAATTAAGTACATTTTATTTTTTAGAAAAATAATTCGGTGATAATTGTGAAAGAATATTTTAACTTAGGCAAACTATTCTTATAAATTCAATCAAGCTACTTGTACATTAAGCAGTGACTCAATATATCCGCAAATTGGTCTTGGTAATATAGATATTTTATTATGTATAACTTATATATATAATATTTTATATAGTAAAATATTTATTTATATCTATATATGGTATATATATATTAATATATAATAATATATTTAGTATATTATATATATATATTATACTATATTATATATATATATTAACTATATTATATATATACTATTATTATTATATTATATAATATATATATATATATAGTATTATATACTCATACTATATACTATACTAGATATATATCATTATATTATATATATATAATATATATATTTATATATATATACTCATCTATGATATTTTCTCTATTTTGATATAAACATGTCAACATATACTACAAACCAATGTATTTATCAGAGGTGGGCGCGCGAATTTTAAACTTTTAGAGCGCGAACGCAAAAGCGCAAAGTGGAAAACTTAGTCCGCAAGCGCAAAAGCGCACAATTTTTTAAAAATTTAGTCCGCATGCGCAAAGCGAAAGCAGCATCAATTTTTTTAAAATCAAGAGATTAAGAGCTTAAAAAAGTAAAATTAAAGCGACAAATTTTAAGAAGATTTTTTTAAATTTTAATTGAAGATGTATAATATAATATATTATATAACAAAAAATGAAGTAGATTTTTTAAATCGTTATTCAGATTATCATGTGATCTTCCTCCTTCGCTCTCGTCCCCTCCGCCTTCTCCATCTTGCATTCTGATAGGGTCTTACTTTCCTTTCATAAAGAAAACTTTTTTTTCACATGCTGCGATGCCCATGACTGCTCTTTGCTCTTCAGAATCTCAGGAGCCTTAGACTAAACAACCTTCTACGGCCGTGAGCTGGTAATGGGGTAATTATATTAATAAAAGTCACTCAGATCTCCTGGTATTCACGGAAAACAGGTTCGTGTGGAGGGGTACTTGTGGTGAAATTTAATTGGCAGAGCTCAGTCGTGATCGGCAGAGATTTGTGGGCCCCAACTGTCTCGGGGCTGCCAGAGGGTGACATGCCCTTGGATATGATATTTCTGAAAATATTTAGAAATGTGTATGGAATTAACTCAAATTTTTTTAAAGTTTTCATTTGACTATTGATGTCGTGTGTAAATTGGGTGATTATATGTAATGGTATGAATTGTATATTACATATTATATATATATATTATAGTAATATATTATATATATATATATATATATATATTGTATTTTATATAGTCTATATATATATATATATATATAATCTTTAAGCATTTCTTGTTTTAATATAGTATAGTATATATAAGTATATATTATATATATATATATATATTTATAATATTATTAGTATAATTATAATATTATTATATATCATATAATATTATATTATGCTATATATATAATACAGAATGCCTTGAAGTTTGCTCAATTATAAATAGCTCCATAATTGGGTACTTTCAGATTCTGTTCCCATCAATTCAGTAGCCTTTAATGTTTAACAAGAACGATTCGCTTCCAATATATTACACCTTTATTTCCTCCAGTATCCTTGCTTGGTAGCTTAGTATTCCCTCAATTTAACCCTACGTACCAACTGAGTTTGAAGTAGGATGCAGAGTGTTGCCACTAGCCAATCAAAATCATCAAGATAATGCTACGTCGTTCAAGGAGCTCTTTTTTTTCCTTTTGTTATGCCTTAGGTTTGCTTAGCAAGTAGTTGACTGAAGTCTTTTGGGCATAAGTTAGAATTTTCCACCATCTCAGTGATGCATTTCCGCCGATCTTGTCCTGTGAGGAGGAGAGATTAGGCAATAGGACTCCCGCTTACGCATTCTTCTCTTCCTGCAACTATCAAGCTAACGGCATAGGGCATTATTTCGAGTGTACTAGCCGGCAGTTACCGTCTTATACTATTTTTTAAAATCTCGGAAGAAAAGGTTTTTTGCTCCACAACTGTTGTTTGATTTGTGTCATCGCCGCAATAGGTTTTTAACAGGTCTTTTTATAGAATCGTATAGGGGAGTTCCAGCGATTACACTTGGTGTTTTAAGCTTTGTTCCAACTCTTTTTATTCTCGCAGCAGTTTTTGTAAGTTTCCTGTTTTGGGATTCACAATTCTGTGTTTGGTAAGTGTCTTTATTAAATGGATCGTTGGTACAATGAGGACAGCGAGGAACATTTGGAAACTCTTAGTAAGCTCAAGATGTTTAATGTGTAGGAAATGCAACGGCGATGTTCGTTAGAGCTAAGTGCTATGTTCGTTTTAGGCAGATTTTTCTAGCTGGAGAGGAATTTTGTCTGCAGAACTCTGTGTCAATAATTTTGCTCCTTTAAGGCAATCACGCTATCCTGAACTCGGTGTCTGTTTCTTCTCCTCTTGTCACCGCGTTTCTGCATGAGCATCTACCCGAAAGCTGCACAGAAATGTGCATCATTACCTGTTGTAATGCCGGCACCTGAAGATAATTTTTTTAATTTAGTTGTTTCTTATTCATTTGGAGTTATAATTTTTTTTCTGCATTACGTTATTATTTCATATGCTGATTTTTACTGACCTTACGCTCAATATCAAATTTTTTTTGATGATCCGTAATATTGTTGGGCTAGGGACTGTGCTGTCTGAGAAAAGATAACTCTCTCGAGGCAGACAGACTTCTCTCTCATTCAAGTAATTCAAAATTAATCCAGTGAACCGTATACCTGAAATCCGCTGGTTTTTCTGTTCCCAGTCCAGCTATCTTGCGGTTGTGGCCATAATGACTTATTAATGCTGGTTAAAATGCAGCCTTCCTTATTATGCATGACATCAAGATCCTCATCAATGTTTCTTCTGGAGGGTAAAGGTGGAAAAATCGGAGTTCAAGTAGAGAGTTCGAGCAACGAAACTCCGCTCCACAGAGTGTTTAGTTGGGCCCAAATGTCATGTAGCTGAATCTAGAAGCAAAAATATTTGATGAGAAATGAATATTAACTGGACCTGAAACTTTGGTATTCTTACAATTGAGAAATTTTTTGTATGGATGTAATTGTTTTAGTTTTTTAATGTTAATTGTGAACCATTTATAGTTAACCTGTACTTAAATAAACTTACTTATAATTAAAGCAACTCAAGAGCTCTCTTCTGTTAAAATATTTTCGACATAGACTGAAGAATGATGGTTTGACGCCTTTTGCTGGGTGTCTCATTGTCTGTTGAACCGCTCCGGCTCCCGGTTTGACCCTCCTTCAATTGCCGTACACAGCTCCTTGTGCAAAGAAAAAGGGAAAAGGTAAAATAAGCAGTATTGTTAAAAGCTGAAGGTTTTTTTTTACTTGGGAGCAGTTCATCTTTCCCTTGCACATGCACTCTTATTGCACATATATCTTCTTGCTTTTGGACAGACAGAAAAGTATTTGATAAGATGGGGCCATAGGTGCCCAAGTCAGCTTGGCTTCTTTTTTTTCATGGGGAAGTCTAGGAGGCATCAAACACACTCAAATTTGCAAGAGGTAGCACTTCGACGACGTTTCACCGTTTGCAATTCTTTTTCTCTTTAAGCTTATTCATTTCTGTTTTATTCCAATTTAAACCACAAAAGTCATAAAAAGGGTTTAAATCGCTAATCACAAGTAACCAATAAACTTAGAAAATTGGCTATAATAATAACTAATAATATATAATAAATAATAATAATAATAATATAATAATAATAAATAATAATATAACAATATTATAATAAAACACTAATTTATCACAATATATAATAATAATAATAATAATATAATAATAATATTTATAATATAATAATAATATAATCATAATAATAATAATAATAATAATATAATAATTATTAATAATAATATATATTTAATAATAAATAATATAATAATTATTATTTATTATTATTATTATTATTATTATTATTATATTATAATATATATATATATATACTACTATTACTACTCATATATAAGTATATATTACTTATAACTATATATTATATATATACTATATATATATATATATTATATATTAGTATATTTATAATATATACTAATAGCGCAAATATTTGAAGAGCGCAAACGCAAATTATTTAGATAGAGCGCAAATTTGCGCATTTGCGCTCTTAAAAAAGTTGTTGAGCGCAAATGCAAAGCGAACATTATTTTAGAAATTTCGCGCAACGCAAAAAAAGCAGTTTTTGACCTTAAAGCCGCAAATATGCGCTTTGCGCTTAATGCCACCTCTGATAATATATAAGTATATTATTATATATACTATATTTATATATATATATATAATATATATATATTATATATATATTATATATATATATATATATATATTTATATATATATATATATAATAATATATAGTAATTTTTTTTTATTATTTCTTGATTTCTATT
>JABUQX010069969.1:7500-10000 GCA_015478945.1 Trachelipus rathkii | reverse complement strand
AGCTACCTTTTAACCTTTCCAGTTATCATCTATATTAAGAGGGTTAATCTGTTTACTTTTACCCTGTCCAGTATCTACCTAAATTAGAGGGTTGATTTGTTTACTTTTAAACCTTCCAATGTCTGTCTATATTAGAGGGTTGATTTGTTTACCTTTACCCTTTCCAGTATCTAACTATTATTTAAGAGAGTTGATTTGTTTAATTTTAAATTTTCCAGTATATATCTATGTTAGAGGGCTAATCTGTTTACTTTTACCATCTCCAATATCTATATATATTAGAGGGTTGATTTGTTTACTTTTAAACTTTCCAGTATCTATTTATATTAAAAGGTTGATTTGTTTATTTTAACCTTTCCAGTATGCATCTATATTAGAGGGTTGATTTGTTTACTTTTAAACTTTCCAGCGTCTATCTATATTAGAAGGTTGATTTGTTTAATTTTAACATTTCCTATATCCATCTATATTAGAGGGTTGATTTGTTTACTTTTAGCCTTTCCATTGTCTATCTATATTAGAGAGTTGATTTGTTTACATTTAACCTTTCCAGTATCCATCTATATTAGAGGGTTGATTTGTTTACTTTTAACCTTTCCAGTTTCTATCTATATTAGAGGGTTGATTTATTTGCTTTTACCCTGTCTAGTATCTATCTAAATTAGAGTGTTGATTTGTTTACTTTTAAACTTTCCAGCATCTATCTATATTAGAAGGTTGATTTGTTAACTTTTAACCTTTCCAGCATCTATCTATATTAGAGGGTTGATTTGTTTACTTTTAACCTTTCCAGTAGCCATCTACAATAAAGGGTTGATTTGTTTACTTTTAACCTTTCCAGTATCCATCTATATTAGAGGGTTGATTTGTTTAATTTTAACCTTTCCAGTTTCTATCTATATTAGAGGGTTGATTTGTTTACTTTTAAAACTTCCAGTATCTATCTATATATTAGGGGTTTGATTTGTTTACTTTTACCCTGTACAGTATCTATCTATATTAGAGAATTGATTTGTTTAATTTTAGCCTTTTCGTATAATATTTTATAAGTGGGTGATTTGCTTACTGCTATACTTTCCAGTATCTATCTATATTAGAGGGTTGATTTGTTTACTTTTATCCTTTCCAGTATCTATCTATATTAGTTGGTTTATTTGTTTACTTTTAAACTTTCCAGTATCTATCTATATTAAAGGGTTTATTTGTTTACCTTTACCCTGTCCAGTATCCATCTATATTAGAGAGGTGATTTCTTTAATTTTAACCTTTTCTGTATCTATCTATATTAGAGGGTTAATCTGTTTACTTTTCCCATCTCCAATATCTATCTATATTAGAGGGTTAATTTGTTTACTTTTAACCTTTTCAGTATCTATCTATATTAGAGAGTTGATTTGTTTACTTTTAACCTTTGCAGTATCCATCTATATTAGAGGGTTGATTTGTTTACTTTTAATCTTTCCATTATCCATCTATATTAGAGGGTTGATTTGTTTACTTTTAACCATTCCACTTTACCAATATGAATTATTATTGCTTTACTTACTAACACTTCATACATCTCTTGTCGATAGAATACTTCACCTTTGTTTACTTTTACTTTCCATAAGAATTTATATTAGAGGGTTAATTTGTAAACTTTTAACTTTTCCAGCATCTATCTATATTAGAGGGTTGATTTGTTTACTTTTAAACCTTCCAGTATCTATCTATATTAGAGGGTTAATTTTTTTACTTTTACCCAATCCAGTATCTATCTATATTAAAGGATTGATTTGTATACTTTTTACCTTTCCATTATCCATCTTTATTAGAGGGTTGATTTATTTACTTTTAACTTTACCAGTTTCCATCTATATTAAAAGGTTGATTTGTTTACTTTTAAATTTTTCAGTATCTATTTATATTAGAAGGTCGATTTGTTAACTTTTAACCTTTCCAGCATCTATCTATATTGGAGGATTGATTTGTTTACTTTTAGCCTTTCCAGTATCCATCTACAATAGAAGGTTGATTTGTTTACTATTAACTTTTCCAGTATCCATCTATATTAGTGGGTTGATTTGTTTAATTTTAACCTTTCCAGTTTCTATCTATATTAGATTGTTGATTTATTTACTTTTAAACCTTCCAGTATCTATCTATATTAGAGTGTTGATTTGTTTACTTTTACCCTTTCCAGTATCTATCTATATTAGAGGATTGATTTGTTTACTTTAAACCTTTCCATTATCCATCTATATTAGAAGGATGATTTGTTTACTTTTAACCTTACCAGCTTCTATCTATATTAGAGGGTTGATTTTTTTTACTTTTAAACTCTAAAGTATCTATCAATATTAAAGGGCTGATTTGTTTACTTTTATCCTGTCCAGTATCTATCTAAATTAGTAGGTTGAGTTTTTACTTTTAACCTTTCAAGTATCTATCTATATTAGAGGGTTGATTTGTTAACTTTTAACTTTTCCAATATCTATCTATATTAGTTGGTTTATTTGTT
>JABUQX010069969.1:0-5000 GCA_015478945.1 Trachelipus rathkii | reverse complement strand
GAGATTCCTTTGCCCTTAATAATCTTGCTCTATTTTTCTGGGGAGATTGCATTGTTTCTCCGACCAAATAATCTCACAAGATTTTGAGTTCTCTACGAAGCCTTCAGAACTTTGTGACACCACCTCAGTTGCTCGCTCTTTATAGGGATTTGGATCTTCCTTGTTGGGAGAATGATTCGCATATCTCTTGTGGTTCCACTCATATAACTCTCCTCAAAAGGGTGGAGTCTAAGCTTTTTCACCTCATTTACTCTCCCGCTCTTACTGATTATCTCTCTCTCAAATCTCTTTTTGGCGGTCGATCTGTTGATTCACACTCCTTTTATACTTTCGCCATTACAACGGATACTGCGCGACTCCTTTTTCTCCAGAGTATTCTTTCTCTGTACATTTCTCTGACCTGAGACTTAACCACTATGGGAATTCTTACATGTAAGTACTCCACTTCACGTGTGCACTGTACAATTGTCAAAAACCATTTATCTGTTCATGTCGACCCCCTAGTTGAACATAAATCTGACTTTCTCCAATCACTGGGAGCGGCCCCCGACGGTGGCGAAGTACCTCGAAGTCGCTCGCATCTCGTAGGAATGAAGAACAGGGCGACATAAAAGTATATAATATATATATATATATACTATATATTTTTATATATATATATATATATCGTTTATATATATATATAATGAATAAATAGATATATATATATATATATATATATATATATATATATATATATATATGAGTTCACTGTGGCTCAGTGGATTATAGGGATTCTTTTCTCGCTAAAGGATCGCAGTTTTCCCTCTCGCAAGAGTGAGAGTTCGAATCCTCGAATCCGGCTGCCTGAACCGAACACCAAAAATTGCCGTTAAGAAGAGATAATATCTAATTTACAGTTTACGCCTGGTGAATTACACTAATCTCAATAACCACACATCACTAAAAACATAACCATCACATGCAACAGAACACTCTATTATAGCATACAAATATACACACTCTTCATGCTTCTTGCATAAGAAGGTTTTTAGATTCGAAACCACGTCCACGAAGGCTAGAATTTCCAACTGCCTTGTGCCGAAGCAGGGATCTCTATGTAGCCTAGACAATCTGCGCACTCCAATCCACTTGGTTAGGAAAATACATTTAACTCAATTTCCCCTGACCAATAACCTACTGCGGTAGGTAATGAACTTCCAAATTCATGGGATGGAGGTTTGGTGGGTACAAGTTAATTATATATATATATTATATATATATATAATATATATATATAAATATCTTTATATATATAGTAATTTTATATATATCATAGTTTCATGAATATTTTTTATATATATAATATATATATATATATATATATATATATATTATATATATTTCTCTAATTACATTATATATATAACATTTATTATATAATATATATATATATATATATATATATATATATATATATATATATATATATATATATATATATATATATATATATAATATATATATATAGTATATAATATAATATATATATATATAGGTTTTTCTTCTTTTTCAAATAAAAAAGTAATTAAAAAATGCTAAAAATGAAACATATAGTCAATAAATCCTAATTATATATTTAGATAGTAGAAAACATGTTCCAGACTTTACCAGTAGAGTACATGTAAGATTGAGAACAGCAGTAAAATTTGGGTAATAGAGTTGAGAGGAGAATGGATGAGACTGCCTGAAATACGAGTCGTAGGAACTCTCCTCAAAGAAGGAGTACATGACTAGAAAATTTAAAGAAAATAATGTCAATTGTAATAATAATAGAATAAGGAGAGTGATGCAAAAGTTCGACGGCTAGAAAGTTTGGAGAGAGTAAGTTAGAGTATTAGAGTTAAGGAGTCGACAAACCCTACACTACACTTTATCAAGGAGTGCAATATGTGTGGAACCACCACATATATGTGATTCATACTCTATAGAAGGGCAAACAACGCCCTTATGTAGAGCTAGCAACTGAGATGGTGAGAAGAAGTTCCGAGGCGCCTCGGAACACCCAATTTCCTAGAAACTTGCAAGAAAGAACATGATGAGATCCTTCTAATAAAAGATCAAGAGAAAAGAAAACATCAACAATATTAAGAACAGAAGAAGGTTAAGAGTTGTGTTTTCAAAGAAGATATTATAGTTTTGTGAAAGATTGTGAAGTAGATAGATGAAGGAGCTGAGTTACTGAGACAATGAAAATAACCATGTTTTCTTTAACACAACTATAGGTATCATCAGAAGTCTGTTGCTTCAAGGCTATCCTCCTAACATCATTTATTTGCTATTGTATATTCGTCTTTCAAATTGGAAGGAGTAATGATGAGGATGGAGTTATCAACCTAAGAGCAGAGAGGAGACACAGTAATAGATAGATCATTGATGCAAAATAATAATAATAATGAGAAAAAAAAAGAGTTCTGAGGAAACACCACTATGGATAAATTTAAAGAATAAATGATGGTTATCTACAATAGCAGAAATATAGTGACTGGAACGAAAGTCAAGAGAAGTTTACAAAGAGAAGGATAAATTTCGAAAGTAGGAAGTTTAGATATTAAAGCCTTGTGGCAGAGTTTATCGAAAGCCTTCGATAAATCTAGCGCCCCGGAAAAAAAAGAGTCGGAGAAAGGAAAGAATATCACTAGTCGATCGGTCCTTACAGAAGCCATACTGGCAATCAGAGATAAGGTTAGAAAATTTAAGATGTTTCTAAATCTTCTTGTTAAGAATAGATTCTAAAAGTTTAGGAAGAACAGAGGTTAAAGCGACAGGACGATAGTTGGATTGTAGACTGAGGTCCCGCTTCTCAGCACATGCTGGAGGAATGCACTCTTCCAGCAGGAGGAAAAGGTTGAAGTTTATAGGCAATGAGGAAACAGCTTACCAAGGCAGGGTACAAGCTCAGAAGCACAGATTTTGAGGAACACTGAGGGGATAACTTCAGCACTCCACGCTTTCTTGGTGTTAAGCTCATAGAGTGCAGGAATAACATTTTAATGAGTTGAAATGAGGGAGAGAGGAGGAAAATAGCTCTGGAACTGTCTAGAGTGGAATTAGAGAGAAAGGTTTAGCAAACAGTTCAGCTTTAGCAAAAGTAAAGAAATATTACCGTTAGAGATACAAGAGGAGGAGGGAGAAAGAAGAACGCAAATGTTGAAAAAAAAACATTTTTTTTTTTAAAAAAAAAAATTTGTTGGGGCGCCCAAAAAAAAAAAAAAAGCCAGAAAGAGTTGTGAAGTAGAGGAACCAGAAAGATTGTTGCATTTGAACGAAGAAAAGTTTCTAAGGTCTCGAAGAGCTGATTTTTTGTCATTCCGGAATGAATTGCGTAAAAGCACGAGTTTCTGGATTTGAAGACAACGATAATTTCTGATAAACTAAGATTTATCAGTTTTAGTTCAAGGGATAGAGAATGAAATGTATGCATCCACATATATATATATATATTATATAAATAAATATATATATATATATATATATATATATATATATATATATATATATATATATATATATATATATATATATATATATATATATATATATATATATATATAAAAAAAAAATATCTTTATAAAAAATATTATATATTATATATATATATATATATTTATATATTATATATATATATATTATTATATATATTACTTGAGTTATATCTATTTAACAACTTTTTTTTAATATGAAATTAATTTGATGATTAACTATAGTATTTCAATTTATTGTTTTTATTCATTATTCTTAAGTATTTTATTAATGATGTAAAACACTAAACAATAAAAATTAAATATTGATTTTAAAGGTAAAAAACAAAGCACAAAACAAAAAATAAAAAACATATCATTGGTTTTTATGAAAGTTTTTTTTTATATAAAAAATGTTTTTTTTCACCCCTATCTATATATATATATAATATTATATATATATATATATATATATATATATATATATATAATATATATATATTATATATATATATATATATATATTATATATATATATATATATATATAAACTACTTTTAACGTGCTTATCCCCTTTACAGCAGGGGGTAACACGGGGCGGACCACATAGGAAATCGAACTTAAGGCCGGCTATCCCAAATCAGCCCCACCAACGTGTTCACAGTCGAATTTTAATCTTTTAATATAATATATATATATATATATATATAATATATATATTATATATATATATTATATATATATATATATATATATATATAATATATATATATATGTATGATGTATATATGTAATATATGGTATGTATGTATGTATGTATGTATGTATAGTATGTATGTATGTTGTATGTATGTATGTATGTATGTATGTATGTAATGTATGTATGTATGTATGTATATGTATATATGTTATATATGTATATATGTATGTAGTATGTATGTATGTATGTATTATGTATGCATGGATAGTATGTTTGTAAAGAGGTTTGATATGTATGTATGTATGTTTGGATGTTTGTATGTATGTGTATTATATATATATATATATATATATATATATATATATATATATATATATATATATATTATATAATATATATATATATATTATATATATATATATAGTATATATAATATATATATATATATTATATATATATATATATATATATATACCGTATATTATTATATATAAATATATTATATATATATATATATATATATATATATATAATATAATAGTTATTATATATAATATATAATATATATAATATATATATATATATATATAAAAACACTTGAAGATACAAATAGGGTGCGTACGGCATACCTACCCAACTAGGTTGGACGTGACATTAAGGGCAAACGAAAATGGATGTTGTATGGTCACAGTGTGGTTTGTGTATGTGTGGTATTTTATTTTGCCTTAACCGCGGGGAAAAAAAAACTTGTTTTTTGTGGAACTTGGAACATATTAATTGAATTAGGTCTGCGAATCCGC